>JAKVIS010001905.1:0-27589 GCA_033119425.1 Bufotes viridis
GTCAGCGATGTTTATGGATAGACGTGGGAGCGTGGCCCTTGTAGTGTGATGCTGTCAGCAATCTTTATGGATAGACGTGGGAGCGTGGCCCTTATAGTGTGATGCTTTGATGCTGTCAGTGATGTTTATGGATGTGGGAGCGTGGCCCTTATACTGTGATGCTGTCAGCGATGTTTATGGACAGATGTGGGAGCGTGGCCCTTATAGTGTGATGCTGTCAGCGATGTTTATGGATGTGGGAGCGTGGCCCTTATACTGTGATGCTGTCAGAAATGTTTATGGACAGACGTGGGAGCGTGGCCCTTTATAGTGTTTTGGTGTCCACATGACGAAACTGAGCTAAACGGATCCGTCCTGGCACACAATGTAAGTCAATGGGGACGGATCCATTTTCACTGACACGATATGGCACAATAGGAAACGGATCCGTCCCCATTGACTTTCAATGGTGTTCGAGACTGATCCGTATTGGCTATGTTACGGATAATACAAACGGATCCATTCTGAGCAGATGCAGATGTTTGTGTTATAGATGCGGATCCGTCCATGATGGATCCACACCAAATGCAAGTGTGAAAGTAGCCTTATCTGTGTAGCAGAGCAAAATTGGGGACATTGTAAAACAACTTTATCATTGCTTGGAGAGATTACTATAACCACCTCAGCCCCCCTAGCTTAAACCCCCTTAATGACCAGGCCTCTTTTACAATTCTGCACTACACTACTTTCACCGTTTATTGCTCCGTCATACAACTTACCACCCAAATGAATTTTACCTCCTTTTCTTCTCACTAATAGAGCTTTCATTTGGTGCTATTTCTTTCTTACTGACATTTTTACTTTTTTTGATATTTAACTTTTTTTGATGAAATTTTTGCAAAAAAATGATATTTTTCACTTTATGTTGGAAAATTTATCAAATAAAACTACATTTCTTTAAAAATGTTTCTCTAAATTTATTGTTCTACATGTCTTTGATAAAAAAAAAATGCAATAAGTGTATATTTATTGGTTTGGGTAAAAGTTATAGTGTTTACAAACTATGGTGCAAAAAAGTGAATTTCCGCACTTTGACTTTCTGAGCACCTGTCCTGTTTCCTGAGGTACCACAATGCCCAGACAGTAGAAACACCCCATAAATGACCCCATTTCCGAAAGTAGACACCCTAAGGTATTCACTGAGGGGCATAGTGAGTTCATGGAAGTTTTTCTTTTTTGTCACAAGTTAGTGGAAATTTATTATTTTTTTTTTTTTACAAAGTCTCATATTCCACTAACTTGTGCCAAAAATACAATTTTACATGAACTCACCATACCCCTCACAGAATACCTTGGGGTGTCTTCTTTCCGAAATGGGGTTACTTGTGTGGTATTTTTACTGCCCTGGCATTTTAGGGGCCCCTAGACGTCAAAAGCAGTTTGGAATCCAAATGCGTAAAAATGTCCTGTGAAATCCTAAAGGTACTCATTGGATTTAGGGCCCATTTGCGCATCTTGGCTGCAAAAAAGTGTCACACATGTGGTATTGCCGTACTCGGGAGAAGTAGGGCAATGTGTTTTGGGGTGTCTTTTTACATATACCCATGCAGGGTGTGAAAAATATCTCTGTAAATGACAACTTTGTATAATTTTTTTTTTAAAAGTTGTAATTTACAGAGATATTTATCACACCCTGCATGGGTATATGTAAAAATACACCCCAAAACACATTGCCCTACTTCTCCTGAGTACGGCGATACTCATGTGTGCCACTTTTGCATCCAAGATGCGCAAATGGGCCCTAAATCCAATGAGTACCTTTAGGATTTTACAGGACATTTTTACGCATTTGGATTCCAAACTGCTTCTCTCGCTTCAGGGGCCCCTAAAATGCCAGGATAGTAAAAATACCACACAAGTGACCCTATTTCGGAAAGTTGACACCCCAAGGTATTCGCTGATGGGCATAGTGAGTTCATGGAAGTTTTTATTTTTTGGCACAAGTTAGCGGAAATGGATTTTTTTTTTTTTACAAAGTCTCATATTCCACTAACTTGTGCCAAAAAATACAATTTTACATGAACTCACCATACCCGTCACGGAATACCTTGGGGTGTCTTCTTTCTAATATGGGGTCACTTGTGTGGTATTTTTACTGCCCTGGCATTTTAGGGGCCCCTAAACGTCAGAAGCAGTTTGGAATCCAAATGCGTAAAAATGTCCTGTGAAATCCTAAAGGTACTCATTGGATTTAGGGCCCCTTTGCGCATCTTGGCTGCAAAAAGTGGCACACATGGGGTATCGCCGTACTCAGGAGAAGTAGGGCAATGAGTTTTGGGGTGTATTTTTACATATACCCCTACTGGGTGTGAAAAATATCTCTGTAAATGACAACTTTGTATAACATTTTTTAAAAAGTTGTCATTTACAGAGATATTCTCTCACCAGCATGGGTATATGTAAAAATACACCCCAAACACATTGCCCTACTTCTCCTGAGTACTGAGATCTTTTTTTGCACAAGTTAGCGGAATTTGATTTTTTTGTTTTTTCCACAAAGTCTCCCTTTCCGCTAACTTGTGACAAAAGTTCAATCTTTCATGGACTCAATATGCCCCTCAGCGAATACCTTGGGGTGTCTTCTTTCCGAAATGGGGTCACATGTGAGGTGTTTGTACTGCCCTGGCATTTGAGGGTCTCCATAATCATTACATGTATGGCCAGCATTAGGAGTTTCTGCGATTCTCCTTATATGGAGCATACGGGTAATGAGATTTTTCCCGTTCAGCCTCTGGGCTGAAAGAAAAAACGAACGGCACAGATTTCCTCATTCGCATCGATCGATGTGGATGAAAAAATCTCTGCCCAAAAATATGCAAGAAAAAAGAGAAGCCTGGCGATTGCCAGGACATAGGAGCTCCGCCCAAACATCCATACCCACTCAGCTCCTATGTCCTGGCAAGCGTGATTTCTCCATTCACATCGATCAATCGATCGGTGTGGAGGAAGACATCTTTGCCAGATTTTTGATACAAAGTGTTTGCCAAAGCATATGAACTCCAACACCTCTCCTCAGCTCATATGCCAGGGCAAACGTACCTGTCCTGCAGAGGAGAAATCTCGTCTTGCAGCGCCGCATACACCGACTTCACGTGTCTTCTGACAGCAGCGCAATGCTTCTCTCAGAATTCACATCAGTGCTGCGGCGTTTTCGTCGGTTGGTCCGTTGGTCTACCTGGAAAATAAAGGGTGGTTATGGGGAAAAAAAAGAAGAAAAAACAGGCAGCAGGCACATAACTTGAACGTTGCAAACTTTATAAAACCAGAACATTGTAAAACATGAACATAAAAACCTGAACTAACTCAAGATTTTTTTTTCTTGCTACCTGTTTAATTTATTTTTTTACCATCTCACTCTTTATTTTCCTAGCAGAAACCTCTCCTTTCCCATGGGACAATGTGTAAAGTGTAAATCACACAGAGATGGTGCGAAGTACATTATACACGTTATCCCAAGTGAAAGGAGAGGTTTCTACCGCTTCACACTTCTGCTGTAGCACACCAGCACCGTTCCCTATGTGTTAGGGTCTCTCAAAACCTAGTGTCCTGAGAGACCCTAGAGCCTGAGTGGAAAAAACCTACCTGTGTAGTGCTGTCCCTAGGTCCCTAAGTGTACCTGAGTGTGGTACTTCCGGAAACACTCTCCAAGGCATAGGGCAGGGTGGTCAGGACAGTCAGGACAGAAATAACGGGTGTCACGCCTTATTCCACTCCTGCTACAGACACAACATCTTTTTCGGGGTGGCGGTTGGGTTGAGGTACCAGGCACAACGCTGGGGAAGTGCCGCTCGTGTAGACGGCTAACTACACTGGTGGTTGGGGCCACGGAACCTCCTGGATACAGGAGGTTCTCGATGATCTCTTCCTGGAATTTGAGGAAGGATCCTGTTCTCCCAGCCTTACTGTAGAGAACGTAACTGTTATATAGAGCCAATTGAATCAGATATACAGACACCTTCTTATACCAGCGTCTGGTCTTTCGGGAAATCAAATAAGGGGCCAACATCTGGTCGTTGAAGTCCACCCCTCCCATGTGGAGGTTATAGTCGTGGACTGAGAGGGGCTTTTCAACGACACTGGTTGCCCGTTCAATTTGGACTGTCGTGTCTGCGTGAATGGAGGAGAGCATGTAAACGTCACGCTTGTCTCTCCATTTCACCGCGAGCAGTTCTTCGTTACACAATGCAGCCCTCTGCCCCCTTGCAAGTCTGGTGGTAATGAGCCGTTGGGGAAGCCCGGCGACTAGGTCGCACGGTGCCGCAGCAGCCAATCTGTTCTAGGAACAAATGCCTGAAGAGGGCCACACTTGTGTAAAAGTTGTCCACATAAAGATGGTACCCCTTGCCGAATAAGGGTGACACCAAGTCCCAGACTATCTTCCCACTGCTCCCCAGGTAGTCAGGGCAACCGACCGGCTCCAGGGTCTGATCTTTTCCCTCATAGATCCGAAATTTGTGCGTATAGCCTGTGGCCCTTTCACAGAGCTTATACAATTTGACCCCATACCGGGCGCGCTTGCTTGGGATGTACTGCTTGAAGCCAAGGCGCCCGGTAAAATGTACAAGGGACTCGTCTACGCAGATGTTTTGTGCAGGGGTGTACAAATCTGCAAATTTCTGGTTGAAATGGTCTATGAGGGGCCGAATTTTATGGAGCCGGTCAAAAGCTGGGTGGCCTCTGGGACGGGAGGTGGTGTTGTCACTAAAGTGCAGGAAACACAGGATGGTCTCAAAACGTGTCCTGGACATGGCAGCAGAGTACATGGGCATGTGATGAATTGGGTTCGTGGACCAATATGACCGCAATTCATGTTTTTTGTAATGCCCATGCTGAGGAGAAGGCCCAGAAAAGTTCTAAATTCGGAAACTTGGACTGGTTTCCACCGGAAAGGCTGGGCATAAGAGCTTCCCGGGTTGTCGGCGATAAATTGAGTGGCATATCTGTTTGTTTCTGCCACGACTAGGTCATAGAGCTCCGCAGTGAAAAACAGCTCAAAAAACCCCAGCGCCGATCCTATCTGAGCTGTTTCCACCCGAACTCCTGACTGGGCAGTGAAAGGGGAACTAATGGTGCGGCTGAAGTTGGGGGCTGCCAATCAGGGTTTGCCAGCACCTCAGGGACTCTACGGGCCTGTCTGCGCGGTGGCTGCGACGGGAAAACTACTGCACGTGCCACCGTACCAGCTTCTACTGCCCTTCTGGTGCTCGCCACTTCACCATGTTGTACGGCAGTGCTGGTAGAAGGTCCAGGACGGGCTGCGCTGCTGGTGTATGCCTCACCACGTAATCCGGCAGCGCCAGGCCCACTCTGCTGCCCTTGAAGCGGATCCTGCGCAACCTGCGGTCTAGCAACACGGGGCCGGGTACGCCTGGTTCTATCAGGGACCTCAACCTCCTCGTCCGAACTTTGGGTCAGACTGCCACTGCTCTCTACAGGTTCGTATTCTGACCCGCTAGATTCGTCAGATGAGGGTTCCCATTCCTCATCCGACTGGGTCAGAATCCTGTAGGCCTCTTCAGAGGAATACCCCTTGTTTGACATTTGTGCGACTAAATTTAGGGGTATTCCCTGAGACTACCCAAGAAAAAAGCAAGCCTGTCTTACAATTGAGAGGGTAGCGAAGTACAGAAGCCGCTGCGATTGATAAAAAGATCAAAACTGATTTTTTTATCGCCGCAGCGCTTGTGAAGGGATTGTGCAGTGATTACAAAAAAAAAAATTTTTTGTCACTGCGGCGGGGTGGGCGTGGGTGAGCGCAGGTGTGGGCGACCGATCAGGCCTGATCGGGCAAACACTGCGTTTGGGGTGGAGGGCGAACTAAGGTGACACTAGTACTATTATATATCTGACCGTGATCAGTTCTGATCACTTACAGATACTATAAAAGTACAAAAGCTGATTAGCGCTACGCTAATCAGCGAACCAGTGACTGCGGTGCGGTGGGCTGGGCGCTAACGCTAACTACCTACCAAAGGGGCCTAAAGTAATCTAAACCTAAAAGTCAATCCTAGTGAAAAAAAAAAAGTGACAGTTTACACTGATCACTTTTTTCCCTTTCACTAGATAATTGACAGGTGATGAAAGGGGTGATCAAGGGGTTAATTTGGGTGATGGGGGGCTGATCAGGGGCTAGTGTGTGGTGCTTGGGTGTACTCACAGTGAGGTGTGCCCTCTCCTGGGTCCTTTTCGTCGGTTGGACCCAGGAGAGGGCACAGAAGCCATTTAATCCATCATATTTACAAATATGATGGGTTAAATGGCTTCTCATTCGTTTTTTTAAAAGTCATCAGCCCGCCAGCACTGCCGATTGGCTGGCAGGCTGATGACCAACTGGCCCTGCGCCTTTTGCCGTGCGCGATCTGCGCAGGCGCATCTACGGAAATCTCGCGTCTCGCGAGATGATGCGTAGATGCGTCGGATCAGAAGAGCCCGGCCGCCCGCAGAACGCGATCCTATCTCTATATAAGATTCCTGACCACAACACACTCAGCACTACGAAACCTGTACACATGAGAGCTGCCTTAGCACACTCAGTCCTGCTATATCTCTATATATGATAGCTGCTCCAGCACACTCAGCTCTGCTACATCTATACACATGACGGCTACCCCAGCACACTCAGAACTGCTATATCTCTATATATGATAGCTGCCCCAGCACACTCAGCTCTGCAACATCTATACACATGACAGCTGCCCCAGCACACTCAGCTCTACACCTTTACACATGACAGTTGCCCCAGCACACTCAGCTCTGCTATATCTCCATATATGATTCCAGCCTGAGAACATTCTGCGCTTCTACATCCATACACATGACAGTGTCCCCAGCACACTCAGCTCTGTAATATCTCTGTATATGACAGTTGCCCCAGCACACTCAGCACTGCAACATCCATACACATGATAGCTGCCCCAGCTTACTCAGCTCTACTATATCTCTGTATATGACAGCTGCCCAATCACACTCAGTTCTGCTACACCTTTACATGTGATAGCTGCCCCAGCACACTCAGCACTGCTACAATAATATTATAATCGCATAGCGAATTAAACACAGCTGTCTCTATAGTCAACCTTCCTATTTGATTGCTAGAATTAGCGAAGTTGACGAATAGGTAGCTAAAACGAAGATGGAGAATACTTCGTTATCTTCGTTTTGAGGAATATGACGAATACATTCTTCATATTCGCTAATTCTACCAAGCCAAGAACGTCTACATACTAAAATGTACTGTCGGATTTGAGAATTACATTGAAATCGCAATGCGATTAATATAACTTGAATAGTTCGCATTGCGATTTCTACTTAGACCTGGTTTACTATGGTTGGCTTGGTAGAATTAGCGAATATGACGAATGTATTCGTCATATTCCTCAAAATGAAGATAACGAAGTATTCTCCATCTTCGTTTTAGAAACCATAGTAAACCATGTCTGTTGAAATCGCAATGCGATTAATTCAAGTTATATAAATCGCATTGCGATTACAACTTAGCACTGCTATCTTACATATTAGGCTAGAATTAACGAATATGGAATATAGCAGCAGTGCTAAGTAGAAATCACAATGCGATTACGTCAAGTTATAGTAATCACATTGCGAATCCGATTTCAACTTAGAGCTGGGTTTATAATGGGTCAGCTTGCTAGAATTAACGAAGTTAACGAATATGCTAATTGAAATCGCAATGCAATTAATATAACTTGAATTAATCGCATTGCGATTTCAACGTAATTCTCAAATCCGACAGTACATTTTAGTATCTAGAGACGTTCCTATGGTGATGGGGACGCTTCATAAGCACGGAAGTCGGCAGAAGCGGCAACGGGCACTGACTGGAGCAGCCAGGAAGCCAGGAATCCTCAGGACAGGTAAGAACTACTTTTCGCGAATTAGCGAAGTGCCGATATTCGCGATAAAAATTCGCTATTTGAATATTCGCGCTCAACACTATTCTACATCCATACACATGTCAGTGTCCCCAGCATACTCAGCTCTTCTACCTCTATACACATGATAGCTGCCCTAGAACACTCAGCTCTGCTATATCTCTATTTATGATAGCTGCCCCTGCACACTCAGCTGTTCTATATCTCTCTATATATGACAGCTTCCCCAGCACACTCAGCCCAGCTATATCTCTATATATGATAGCTGCCCCAGAACACTCAGCTCTGCTATATCTATACACATGGCAGCTGCCCTAGTACACTCAGCTCTGCTATATCTCTATATTTGGTAACTGCCCCATCAGACTCAGCTCTTCTACATCCATACACATGACAGCTGCCCCAGCACAATCAGACCTAGTGTATCTCTAAATATGACAGCTCTCCCAGCACATTCAGCTCTGCTTCATCTATATATATGACAGTTCTTCTAGAACACTCAGCTTTGCTACATATATACACATGACAGCTGCCCCAGCACACTTAACTCTGCTACATCTGTACACATTACAGCTGCCCCAGTACACTCAGCTCTGCTATGTATTGATATATTATACCTGCCCCAGCACACCCAACTCTGCTATATCTATATACATGATGGCTACCACAGCAGACTCAGCTCTGCTATATCCCTATATATGATAGCTGCCCCAACACACTCAGCTCTACTGCATCTATACACATGACAGTGTTGCAAGCACACTCAGCTTTGCTATATATTTATATATGACAGCTGCCCTAACACACCCAGCTCTGCTACAACTATACACATGACAGCTGCCCAAGCACACTCAGATCTCCTATATTTCTATATAGATGACAGCTGCCCGAGCACACTCAGCCCTGCTACAACTATACACATGACAGCTGCCCCAGCACATTCAGTCCTGCTATTTCTATATATATATATGACAACTTCCCCCACAGACTCAGCTCTGCAACATCCATACACATGACAGCTGCCCCAGCACATTCAGCTCTACTATATCTCTGTATTTGACAGCTGCCCTATCACACTCAGCCCTGCTATATCTCTATATATATGACAGCTGCCCCAACAGTCCTAGCTCTGCAACATCCATACACATGACAGCTGCCCAAGCACACTGAGCTCTGCTATATATCTATATATATTACAGCTTCCCCTGGACACTCACTCCTGATATATCTTCATATATATATGACAGCTGCCGCAGCAGACTCATCTCTGCAGCATCTATACACATAACAGCTGCCCCAGCATGCTCAGCTTTGCTATATCTCTGTTTATGATAGCTGCCTCTGCACACTTAGCTCTGCTACCTCTATACACATGACAGCAGCCCCAGAACACTCAGCTCTGCTATATCTCTGTTTATGATAGCTACAACTGCACACTCAGCTCTGCTACATCTATATACATTTTCAAGGGTTGAGTGACATTAATCCCGTTCCACAAAACATAAGCCCTAACTTATGTTACATTTGTGAAATGTATTTTTAAATCGGTGAAAAAATAAAAAAGTTAAGGATGGTGTTATGGTGTTGTAAATTATGAATTATCTTTAATAAAAAGTGATTTTATGCTGCAAAAGTAGTAAAACATAAAAAAAAATCTTTATAAATATAATATCACCATACCGTATTGACCCATAGAATAAAATTAGCATATCAAAGGCTCAGTGGTTGCACCTCCAGGAAGGTCCCGATATCCTTGGCTCTACCTGCAGAGAACCACAGAACAGGGCTGGAACCAAAACAAACTTAAGACATGAATCGGACAAGCCAGGAGGAACACAGGGACACGGAAAATACTAAATCCAAGTCAACACAAGCCGAGGTCAGGAACCAAGAAGTAACAACAGTACAAGGGAAATAACAATAACAAAGTCAGTTACCAGACGGGGTCAGAAGCCAAGAGGTCGCTAAAGTACCAGGGAAGTCACAGAGACAAAGTCCAAAACAAATCAAAGTTAAAAGCATAGTAGTCACGATATACAATAAGCTAGTGTGGTAAGACTGCAGCGTCCCACTAGCCACACATAGACACTGTAAGGTTGTTACATTGTGCTGTATGTCATATTTTACCTTATTTCATGCTGCATTGTATAGTTATGCAAGATCCCTGTTAACAGGCTGTTTAGGTGTGCTGCATACATCCTACCACTAGATGGGGATAGCACCACTCTAGTATACGACTCAAGGGACCTAGCCATAAGCACGTAAAGCCAAGTTAACAACATGAGCACCTCAGCCACCATCTGGCCGCTGTCCTTTACAACAGAGTGTGCCCCGGAGAATTCCTGTGCTGTTCTCCCCTTCACTTATGCAGGCCTGCCCAGGGACTACCAAAAATTTAGAGTAACCAGAACTGTGTCTGCTCTCGGTTTACCTACACTCATACCGTGACCTCACAGAGGAATTCCCCTGTCAGTCTGGTTCACTGCATTTAAATAAATTGGCGTCACTACGAACAGGATTTATTCCTCTGCGCCTAATTAAGAACTGGATTTGAGCATCGCTCTGCTTAATAAACTGCCGCTGTGAACAGGAATCCGTGACAAAATTGTGCGCCATAATAAACTGCCTTAAGTCAATGAGCCCCACCTGTTTGACTGTTTATTTGGGCCAAAAAACTGTCTAAAACCTTCATAAGGTGCCTATAAGTGCTGCGCTGATTGTGTGCTGCAGAATCGCATCGCTAAAACTGTAAAATTGTGGATTTTTCTGGAGTCAGTGGCACTGCTTGCATGTGTTGAATGCACAACAGAGATTCACTAATGAGAAAGGGGGGATTTGCTGTGCCCGTATCAGAGGAAACCAACCAGTGATCCATAAACCAAAAACCGAAACACTCCTATGGTGCCGAGCCGTTCTCGGAATCCAAGGACAAGATTACCAAGCCCTGGTAGAAGCCATCCCCCTAGAAAACCATCCGCTAGTCCAAGCTGCAAGAAGCTTAGTGACTGTATCCCAAGGTAAAGTGCCTATCCGTATTATAAATTTAATTGATCATCCTATAACTTTAACTAAGGATTGCCCTGTTGCTCAGTTGTTGTAAGTGACTTTCCAAGATGTTCTCAGTGTACCTGCAGTCACTGCTGAAAAGTTCGTTCAGAGTCTGAGTACTCCAGACCATACTCCACATGCATCACGGTGGGAGGAACTCAACATGGGAGACATATCTGCACCCAAAGACCAAATTGAAGGAGTCTTAAACATCGTGAAGGAACATCATCAAGCCTTTGGTAAAACTCTACTGATTATGGAGAAGTCAATGTAATCAAACACACCATCCCTACCGAATCACATCCTCCAATCAAGGAAAGGTATCGGCCTATGACGCCACCTATGTACCAATCTGTGAAACAAATGATCTGAGAAATGAAAGATTACAATATCATCCAAGACAGCCATAGTCCATGGGTGGTAACGCTAGTTCTCGTCCGTAAAAAGATGGTAACAGTAGATTCTCTGTGGATTAAAGAAAAATTAACCAAATCACCCACAAGGATGCCTACCCTTTACCATGAATAGAGGAATCACTGACAGCTTTAGGATCTTCAGCCTACTTTTCTAGCCTTCATTTGACCAGTGGATACTGGCAAGTACTTATGGCTCCTGAAGATAGTGAAAAATGTTTTTACCAATTTAACATCTTGCAGAAGTCATCCAAGTCCTCATTAAACATGGGCTCAAAATCAAACCATCTAAGTGCCTCCTGCTGAAACCAGAAGTCAAGTACCTGGGACATGTCAGCGCAGGAGGCGTGAAACCAGATCCAGAAAAGTTAGCTGCAGTCCGGAATTGGCCTACTCCTATTACAGTGAAAGAGTTGAGAAGCCTTCTTAGTTTTGAGGTATACTACAGACATTTCATGCCTCACTTCGCCCAGATTGCTGAGCCAATACAAGAACTTCTGAAAGGAACTCCCAAGAAATACCAGAAAATGCAGAGGACAGAGAAATTGCTTTCCAACTCCTAAAGAAGAAGTTGACTGAACCCCCTGTCATTGGATATCCAGATTACCAGCAGCCATTCCATCTCTACACTGATGCCAGTGAGAAAGGCCTGGGAGCCGACCCGTCTCAAGTGCACGAAGGTAAAGAAAGAGTAATCGCTTATGCTATCAGATCCCTTAGAGGAGCTGAGAGAAATGACCAGAACTACAGTTCTTTCAAGCTAGAAATCCTCGCACTCGTGTGGACCGTCACTGAAAAATTTAGACTATCTTGCTGCAACACCATTTGTGGCCTATACAGACAACATTCCACTAGCACATCTCAACACGGCCAAGTTAGGAGCCTTGGAACAAAGATGGGCCTCCCGTCTTGCTAACTACAACTTCACTGTAAAGTACAGAACGGGCAAGTGCAATGAGAACGCAAATGCCTTATCTTACCTGCCTACTGTAGAAGATCCTACTGACCAGGAAGATGCGTGGGAGGAAGTGGAAATGCCCACCTTCTACAAATATTTTGACCAACAAGGCATCATTACCATTAAAAGTAAAAGAGTCCTTAATCTCCATCAGCAGAAAAATCCGGAATCCCAAGTTGAAAAAAAAGATGGATTAAGCTGCAATCAGAAAGTAGAATAATAGGCGAACTACATGATTTTCTTACAAGTGGAAGAACACCAGAAAGAATACGCAGAAGGAATGCAGATCCAGAATCGTTAAAACTATGGAGACACAGAAAACAACTATTTCTGCAGAAGGGGCTACTATTAAGGAGAAGCCTACACCCATTCACCTACAATAGGGTGTATCAAATCCTAATACCGCGTTGAGATGCAAGAATCATTCTTGAAATGTACCATGACATATTCCTATGTAGAGTCCCTGAAACAAATTCCTCATTCTCAACCTGCACTTCGTAGACCGGACCATTAGGGTACACTCTCTTGATCACTTTGTATGGCTGTACTTCCCAACGCTCACTCAACTTGCCTCTGGGGCGTTTCTCTCGTACCAGTACCCGATCCCCAGGCTGCAATAAAACCTCCTGAACTAGAGGACGGTCTGTATGAGCTCTCGCCTGTAACCGCTGACCTGCCAACCGGCGAATGGTCTGGAGACGCTGACGGTGTTCTTTCACCCATGAGGTGGTTGATCGTTCTATTAGGTCTTCTGGCTGTTCTAGGTTTAATTCAACAATTTCTCGACCAGCCCTACCGAACAGTAACATGTATGGGGTGTAACCGGTGGTGGTGTGGACACGATTATTGTAAGCCCAGACTAATTCTGGCAGGTAGTCAGGCCAGTGTGCCCTCTTGTCTTCCTCTAGCGTCCTCAGCATTTGCAGCAATGTTCGGTTAAAGCGCTCACAGGCCCTGTTTCCTTGGGGATGATAGGGAGTTGTCCTGGATTTTTCAATGCCATACAGTCGATGTAGCTCCTCCATCACTTTTCCTTCAAAGCACGCCCCTTAATCTAAATGGATCCGCTTTGGACACCCATAGACCCGGATGAAGTCTTGACAAATGGCTCGTGCAGCGGACTCGGCCGTCTGGTCCCGAGTTGGGGTGACTACTGCAAACTTGGAGAAGTGGTCGATCATGACCTGGCAATACTGTGGACCTCTTGACGATTGTCCCACAAGGAGATAGTCTATCATCAACACTTCCAGTGGTTCTTTGGTCTGGATGGACTGTAGGGGTGCTCTCTGTTCTGTACTCTTCGTGAGTTCACACACTCGACACTGTCGGCAAACTTCTTCAACTGTGGCCTCCAGTCGCGGACAATACACATAACGCTGCAGCCACTGGTATGTCTTGACTGGCCCGAAGTGAGCTTCAAACTCATGAGCCTCTTTGGCTATCTCCCGTGCCATTCTTCTGGGTATCACTACCTGCCACCTCGCCTCTAGGTCGGCAGGCTGTTGCCACTTGCGGAACAAAACAGCTCCATGCACTTCCAGTCTGTCCCATTGATGTAGAACGGACTTCATCTCGGCATCCAGATCAGTCCTTTCTTCTTTGTTGGGTTTCCTGCACTGGGTTACCCAGCTTTTCATTTGCTGCAGTCCAATGTCTTCATCTTGCAATCTGCCCCATTCTTCATTAGTTCTCCCCAATGCCTTGGGTAGCTTACGGGCCTCCCCACTTGTCTGGGCCGCGACTGTTGGGGGAGCGAACTTGCGGAAGTCAGGAGTTTCATCTTCTTCCTTTTGTTCATCAATATCCCCTACTGGAGTTTCAAAAGTAACCCTCGAGAGATCATCAGCATTAGTGTTCTCTGTAGCTGAGCGGTAGCGAATTAAGAAGTCATACTTTGCAAGGCGAGCCGCCCAGCGTTGCTCCAGGGCTCCCAACTTGGCAGTACCCAGATGGGCCAGGGGATTGTTATCCGTCCGTACGAAGATCTTAGCTCCTGTGAGATATCCTGCAAATTTCTCCGTCATAGCCCACACCAGGGCAAGGAGTTCCAGCCGGAAGGAACTGTAGTTATGGGGGTTTCGCTCCGTATCTCGCAAGGATCTACTGGCATAAGCGATCACTCTCTCGTGTCCATCTTGTACCTGCGACAGGACTGCCCCAAGTCCATAGAGACTGCCATCAGTAGATAAGATGAATGGTTTATCAAAATCGGCATAAGCCAAGATGGGGGCCAATGTCAGGGCTTCTTTCAGGGACTGGAAGGCCTCTTCCTGTTTCTGTCCCCAGGGGATACTTTGGCCCTTGGGTTGCCCAGCCGTTCCTCTCAACAACTCATTCAGAGGGCCCGCTATTTTTGCGTAGTCTTTGATGAACCGCCGGTAGTACCCGGTCAGTCCCAGGAAGGCCTTCAACTCATGCAGTGTTCTGGGCACTAGCCATTGTCGTATTGCAGCCACTTTGTCTTGGGACGGTAGCACTCCGTCTTGGGACACCCTATGGCCAAGGTACTCGATCTCCCTCTTGAAGAGATGACACTTCTTTGGCTTTACCTTCAGGCCATGGGATCGCAGTCGCTCGAGTACCTGCCCTAGCCGATTCAAGTGTTCTTGAAAAGTAGCAGAGTATACGATGATATCGTCTAGGTATATCAGAGTGGCTTCAAAATGCAGGTCTCCCAGGCATCTCTCCATCAGCCGCTGGAAGGTTCCAGGGGCATTAGTCAGTCCGAATGGCATCCTGTTGAATTCAAATAACCCCATGGGGAGTATGAATGCCGTCTTTGCCTTGTCCTGCTCAGCCACTGGTACTTGCCAGTACCCACTTGCTAGGTCCAGGGTGGAGAAGTATTTGGCTTGTCCTAGAGCCGTCAGAGACTACTCGATGCGTGGCAGAGGATATGAGTCTTGCGCAGTGCAAGCATTCAACCGCCGGTAATCCACACAAAATCGAATAGTGCCGTCCTTCTTCTTGACAAGCACCACTGGGACTGCCCAAGGGCTCTGGCTTCCCCGCACCACTCCGGAGTCTATCATCTGTTTCAATAGCATCTTCACTTCCTGGTACAACTTGGGCGGAATCTGCCGATATCTCTCCCGAATTGGTGGAGTGTCCCCCGTCGGTATCTCATGTGTGATAGCATTCGTACAGCCAAAGTCATCGGCGTGGCGGGCAAATGCAGCCTGATTCTCCCACAGCATGGTTTCAACTGCTCGCTGTTGGTCTGAACTGAGAGCCTTAACATCTATCTCCATTTGGTCCAAGATGGTTCCCCTATTCCATTCTGGGGTCGGCGCCTCTTCTGAACTGGCAGTAACTGCCATGGTCCAAACAGCATCCCCTACCGGAGCTAGAGTCACTTCTCTCTGACTCAGTATTTCTCCCTGATGTAGGTATACACGAGCCAGTTCCACTCCTGGCGTCAAGGGAACTTCTAGATATCCCACATTCACAGCTCTTATGGGTACTCGTCCATTCTGGACCACTCCCAGTGTCCGGGCCACCAGGACGTCCTGACCCAGCTCTCCTAGGCCTGTTGGTTCAACGAACACCTCCATGCCTTCAAGATTGCGGAAAGTTCCCACGGGTAACGTCAGCACGGTCTCCCGACCAGGGGGGAGGGTGAAGGTAGCCTTTCCTGGCGCTTGGATCGTTCCCACCGCCTGGTGTGCTGGTACACTTCTCTGTGTTCCACAAAAACGGATCAGCCATTGAAATGCCTTCTGGGTAGGTTTGTGCGGGATGGCTTGCTTCCAGTAACCCGGCCCCCATTTGGTGAACATGATCTGATCCAATTCTCGCAGGATATTCATGCCCATTATCATCGGCACATCTTCTTTGAACGTTTCGGGGACCAACAAGATACCTTTCCGTCCCACTTCCTGTCCACATAGCCGTACATTCATCCACACGACCCCTGTGACAGGAATCTGTTGTTGGTTAGCCGCTGTAACCCGGACCAGTGTCTCTCGCTCTGGCTTGGCCAGCGCTTGAAAGTAACGGTAGAAGAATGACTCGGGCATAGTTGTCACCTGAGACCCAGTATCCACTAAACAGTCGACAGGAACACCTTCAAATTCAGCTCGTATAGTGGGACACCCTGCGACCAGGTGTTTGGAGCTTTGCTGGGTAACTTGGCTCTCCACTTCCCCGGCAGTACGCCCCACTACTGCAGGGGTCGGTAGTTTAACGGTGGCTCTTGGCGTCCAGCTGGGTTATTCCGACACTCTCTGGCGAAATGTCCTAGATCTCCACACCGCCAACACTGTGCCCCTTGACGGCCCACTTTTTGCCTGCGGGCGGGAGGTGCCCTTAGAGCTTGGCTGGATGGCCCCACTGGAGGGTAATGAGGGGCTTGATGGTATGGTAAGTTAGCATAAGGGCATTCGGGTGTAGGAACTCGGATAGGCAGCCTCAGGGGTATGGCACGACTCTATCCGTTTCTCCAGGTGTGTCAACTTTTCATGCATGGCACTAAGGGAGCTCTGCAAGTCTTGTACCACTCTGACTAGGGCTTCTTCATTTCTTGTAACCCCAGGGGGTGTAACGGTCTGGGTCCGTATTACTCCAGAAGCATAGCCGTCTTCTTTGTTTCGCGTCACGGCCTCTGCCAATATTTGTCGAAAGGTTAGGGTAGGGTCTACTCTGACTCATTCCCGCAGAGCCTGTTTCAGGGGATTGCTGTAGAGCCCCAGAATAAATTGTTCCCGCAGTATCCGGTCTATGGGTCCCATGCCAGTAACCCCGTCTGCCTTTTTTTTTGTACCTCGGCCAACACTTCCTGTAGGGCTGTTGCGTACTGAGAGACACCTTCGTCTTCCCGTTGAATCCGGTAAAAAAACTTCGCCCGGAGGTGCCCTGCACTGGCTGTTTCCCCATATATTTCTTCCAGGAATCTCACCATCTCTTGCAATGTATTGCGCGTGGCTTCTGGATGTAGGAGAACATTACTTCGGGCCTCACCCTCGAGAGCGGCCAAAGCAATTTCTACTTGTAGTTCTGGGCTGACATTGTAAATCCTAACAGCACTATGTAACCTTGTCACCCAGTCCGACAGTGTCATGTTCTGGCCATCAAATTTGGGTAGCAAGTTGAACAACGTGCCAATAGGGAGGGCCCTTGCAAGGGTTCCACCATTGCTTGAGGTACTCACATTAACATCATGCACATTGCCTTCAGCCGCCTGCATCTCTGTGACTGTACCCTGCTCGCAGCGCCACTTGTAACGGTCAGCAGAGGAAGAGACCGTAGAGCAGGATTCAAGTACAGTGCAGCAGACAAGGAGGCTGAAGCAGAAACTGGCTTTATTAAAAGAGAACTCTAACTGCCGGAAAATCAGATTAACAGTATGAACAGCTTGAGAATTCACAATAATGATAATGGAAATTTGTATAAAGACACAACTGAATCTCAAACACAAGTACAAAAATAACAGGCTACTCTCTTCTAGATATTCCTACCTGTCCCCGCTACCCGGGGTGCACTTCTACTGTTCACTACCTAAATCCTCTTCCACTATGTCCTAACTCAGATTAGCATCAGTGCACTCACAGTTCTGTGTCCGGCATATGCAGGCAGATACAGTCTGGGTCCTGATCTGGTTGCTTGCTTGCTTGCTTGGCTCAGCGTGGTCTTCTTCTTTATGTTAGGTCGCTGGTCAGGCATCCACGTGGCTCAGCTCTGGCAGGGGTGATGCTGCAAGCCTCACTTTGTAGTCTCTGTAACTCTGGTCAGAGATAGTCAGCAGCTCAGGACATATCATCAGGCAAGGCCTGGAGTTCACTCACAAGCCCCTCTAGTAAGTGCCTCCACTGCAGCAGTCTCCCTTCTGTACCAGGAAACATCAGCTCAGTCAGGGAGCAAACACACTCTAAAGTCCCAGATACTGTGTCACAGCAGGCAGGGAGAAATCACTCTAATCTTCCCTGTGGATCTCCCTCTCAGTGGACAGAGTCCTTCTTTTTTTGTGTACTCAGACACCTTCAGCCAAGGCTCTCTGCTCAGCCCGGGAACTCCTTTAACTCCTTATCCTCTGGAAAACAACACCTCTCACTGTCTTACTCAGCCACAGTGGCCTCTGGTGGCTGGAGGGAAACATGACAGTCTGCATATATATTAGTGCTGGAAATGCTGCTGGATGATCAAGGCTGCCTCTTACACCGCCCTATATGAGTGGTGTGTTAAGTAGTACTATTCCTATCAGTTTAATCCCTGTTATGTCCCCTATCAAGGGACGTGTATCGAATAGATTTTAGGAACTGAGAGATGGAAAAAGATGATTGGTCGGTCCTCTAACTTCCAATTTGGGGCACTGCGCGTGCCACCAATACAAATAGTGTGAACTACTATTCTTACCATTTTAATCTTTGTTAAGTCCCCTATCAGGGGACGTGTATTGAATTGAATCCTTGCATGGGGAGATAGAGAATAAAGCTTGCTCTGTCCACTTCCTTCTAATTTTGGGCACTTGCAATGGAATTTGCCACCAATGCAACTAGTGTTAACTAAGTACTATTCCTATCAGTCTAATCTCTGTTTTGTCCCTTATCAGGGCCAGGGCCGGTGTAGTGAATAGATTTTTGTAACCGGGAGATGGAAAAAGACCCATGCTCGGTCCACTTTGTTTGAATTTTAGGCCACTGCCCGTGCGCCGTGCAATGTACTGTGCCACCCTATATGAGTGGTAGGCAGTGGGCCCAGTACAGTCTGTGGGCCTGACACACACTGGCAGGAAACTGCAATTATATTAAAGGGTAAAAATGACATGACTTTTTTTTATCTGCAAGGTACTGTGCCACCCTATATGAGTGGTGGGCAGTGGGCACAGTACAGTCAGTGGGCCTGACACACACTGGCAGCCAACAGCAATTAAATTAATGGGTAAAAATAAAATGACTTTTTTTTATCTGCAAGGTACTGTGCCACCCTATATGAGTGGTGGGCAGTAGGCACAGTACAGTCTGTGGGCCTGACACACACTGGCAGGCAACTGCAATTATATTAAAGAGTAAAAATTTTATGACTTTTTTATCTGCAAGGTACTGTGCCACCATATATGAGTGGTGGGCAGTGGCAGTGGGCACAGTACAGTCTGTGGGCCTGACACTCACCGGCAGGCAACTGCAATTATATTAAAGGGTAAAAATTAAATGATTTTTTTATCTGCAAGGTACTGTGCCACCCATATGAGTGGTGGGCAGTGGGCACAGTACAGTCTGTGGGCCTGACACACACTGGCAGGCAACTGCAATTATATTACAGGGTAAAAATGTAATGACCTTTTTATCTGCAAGGTTCTGTGCCACCCAATATGAGTGGTGGGCACTGGCAGTGGGCACAGTACAGTCTGTGGGCCTGACACACACTGGCAGGCAACTGCATTTACATATATATTCTGTATAAAAGAGGAGGAGGAGGTGGATGAGAAAACAAAATTCAAACATATACCCTTTTTTTGCAGTGAAAAGGGTGCATCTGAATCTTGTGGATTGAGTACATTATAAAGGAAACATTTAAATTGCGTTTTTGTTCCTCATTAGCTCAGCTTTCCATAGGGTGGAGTAGAGAAGTCAGGGGCAATCCAGGCATTGTTCATTTTTATCAACCTGTCAGCATTGTCAGTGGACAAGCGGATACACTTATCTGTTATAATGCCACCAGCAGCATAAATTCACACTCAGACAATACGCTGGCGGCAGGGCAGGGCAGCACTTCAAGGCGTAAAGAGCAAGTTCGTGCCATGTGTCCAGCTTGGACACTCAGTAGTTGTAAGGCACTGAGGAATCATTTAGGATGCTGACATGGTCTGCAATGTATTCCTTCACGATCTTCCAAAACTTTTCCCTCCTTGTAGCACTAGGCCGTGCTTCAGGGTGAGGTACTGGCAGAGTGTCATGAAAGTGTCCCATGCCTTGCTTTGTTTATAAGATCTGTATATCTAATGAGTCATTTGTTCAACAACATTGTAAAATGTGAATACCGCTCAAACCTTTGCATATAATCCTGACCTTTATTTTCAATAAATACAAAATTTACAGGAAAGTGTTGCCCTTCCTTGGTTGCCTAAGTAAGTAAGTACTCTGGCGGCCTTTGTCAGATGGAAAATTTTAAAACAATCTGTCAACAAGTACCTTCTGGTATTGCACCGTTTTACTCGTCCTCTCCACCACAGGAATGAGAGATGAGAAGTTCTCTTTGTTGCGAGGGTGGAGAAGAGTGAACACCCAGTAATCTGTGTTACCTAAAATGCGTATAACGCCATGTGTGCCAGAGTACCAACAGGCAAGATGTCGATGTCAACTTCAGGATGACTCTCCATATTCTAATTCTCCTCCTCCTGCTCCTCTTCTGTAGCAGAGGCAAGTGTCTCCAGCTTCTCCTCCTCCTCTTCATGGCCTAATTCGCGCTGAGAAGACGAACTGGGGGAGGTCTGGCTTTCACCCTGTGTCATCTCCTCCTCCATTACCTTGTCTGCCACATTCAAAGCATCCTCCTTAATTGTGGGCAGCGATCATTTGAGGAGACACAGTAGTGGGATGGTTACGCTGATAATAGCGTTATCGCCACTAACCATCTGTGTGAATTCATCAATGTTTTTTAAAACCTCACATAGGTCTGACATCAATGCCTCGCTTGTGAATAGTGGCAACTACACTAGGCCCAAGAGAATGTCGTTGGCAGGCGACGACCATGTTGCAGCTGGTATTCAACAACTGCCCACTGCTGCTCACAAAGCCTGGCCAACATGTAGAACGTAGAGTTCCAGCGCGTGCTTATGTCGCACAACAGTCAGTGAGCTGGAAGCTGCAAACGCTGCTTCAGCGCTGACAGACCAGCTGAAGCTGTGGACGACTTTCGGGACTGGGCACACGAAAGGCGCGCTTTCACTAGTGGCTCCTGCAAATAGGAGTAGGTTTTGATAAACTGCTGAAACACCTAGTTTAAGACGTGGGCTAGACATGGAATGTGTTTTAGATTGCCGAGCTCCAAAGCCACCACCAAGTTACGGCCATTGTCAGACACAACCATGCCTGTTTCTAGGTTGAGTGGGGAGAGCCACAGCTCGGTCTGGTCCCTTATATCCTGCCATAGCTCTGCAGCGATGTGCTGTTTGTCCCCTAAGCAGATCAGCTTCAGCACAGCCTGTTGACGCTTACCCACAGTAGTGCTACACTGCTTCCAGCTAGCTGATGACTGACTGCTGTTGGAGGTGGAAGTGGAGGAGGCATAGATGAATAAAATGCCATGTTTGCACTAACCAAGCTTATAGCTCAATGATAGTGCACTTGTCTTGAGTCCAGTGGGCCTGGATTCAAGACCCCTTTCAGCCTTTAAAAAATATAACTTTTTATTAAGCCCTAGATATGAGGCAAATTCAAGTCATGTGTGACGCTGATGTCTGACTTCTGACGTAAGTCAGGCGTCAGCCTCGCAAATAATTTTAGGTTCATTCTACTTTTAATATACTCAATCACATAGAAAAACTAATTCCTTCAACTTGCTGTCCAAACCTGACTAAAAAAAACATGGCATTTTATTTATCTATGCCATTCGGTATATGGAAAGTAGAATGAAACTAAAATTAGGAGCGAGGCTGACACCTGACTTAGGGGTCAGTAGTCAGATATCAGTGTCACACATGAATTTGCCTCAAATATAGGGCTTAATAAAATGTTAAATTTTTTAAAGGCTGAAAGTGGTCTTGAACCCAGGCCCACTGGTTTCAAGACAAGTGCACTAACATTGAGCTATAAGCTTGGTTAATATGAATATGGCATTTTATTCATCTATGCCATTCAGTATATAGAAAGTAGAATGAACCTAAAATTAGGAGCGAGGCTGACGCCTGACTTAGGTCAGAAGTCAGACATCAGCGTCACACATGACTTGAATTTGCCTCATATCTAGGGCTTAATAAAATGTAAAAATGTTTAAAGGCTGAAAAGGGTCTTGAACCCAGGCCCACTGGTTTCAAGACAAGTGCACTAACATTGAGCTATAAGCTTGCTTAGTGCAAAAAAGGCATTTTATTCATCTATGCCATTCAGTATATGGAAAGTAGAATGAACCTAAAATTAGGAGCGAGGCTGACGCCTGACTTAGGTCAGAAGTCAGACATCAGCGTCACACATGACTTGAATTTGCCTCATATCTAGGGCTTAATAAAATGTAAAAATGTTTAAAGGCTGAAAAGGGTCTTGAACCCAGGCCCACTGGACTCAAGACAAGTGCTCTAGGACTGAGCTATAAACTTAGTTAGTGCTAACAAGGCATTTTATTAATCTATGCCATTCAGTATATGAAAAGTTGAATTAACATAAAATTAGGAGCGAGGCTGACGCAAGTCTTAGGTCAGAAGTCAGATATCAGCGTCACACATGACTTGAATTTGCCTCATAACTAGGGCTTAACCCCTTTGGGACACATGACGTACCGGTACGGCATGTTTCCCGAGTCCTTAAGGACACATGACGTACCGGTACGTCATGAGTTGTTCCGATCACTGCTGCTCAGCTGGCAGTGATCGGAACAAGGTACCTGCTGAAATCATTCAGCAGGTACCTTGTTACAATGCCCAGGGGGTCCTGTGACCCCCATATGAGCGATCGCTGCAAACCGCAGGTCAATTCAGACCTGCGGTTTGCAGCGCTTATGCGTCTCTGATCCCGCGGTCTATGACCGCGGGGATCAGAGAGTTAATGCCCCAAACAGTTTTTTAACCCCCTGCAGCCCCCAATCATACTGTGGCTGCGGGGTGCAGGGGGTGGTTGCGGGCGGCGCGAGGCGGGCGGGAGGCGGGAGGTGCGGCGGGCGGGATCGCGATTGCGATCCCCGCCCGCCTCCCCTGTAATCTATCCCTGGTGTCTAGTGGTTCTATCAGAGTGTCAGCACATTGCTGACACTCTGATAGAAACGGCTGGCATCTGTGCTGCAGATGCCAGCCGCTTAACTCCTTCAGCACGCGGTCCGTACGGACCGCGGTATGGAAGGGTTAACAGGAGGGAGCGCTCCTCCCTCTTCCCATCGGGGGCTGCTGTGCCTTTGCAGCCCCCAACAGGATGGGATCGAAGAGGGAGGGTGCTCCACTCCTCCCTATCCATCACCCCCTGCCCAGTTATGGCAGGGGTGATGGTTGCCATGGAGACAGGACGCTTTCAGAAGCGTCCTGCTCTCCATGGTGCTGAAAGTCTGAATAGACCTGCTAAAGGTCTATTCAGACTTTCTAAAGTACAAAATACAGTACAGTGCACTATATAGTGTACTGTACTGTATTATACAGACACCAGATCCACTGGATCTTTCAGAACCAAGTTGGTCTGGATCAAAAAAATGTAAAAAGTGAAAAAAGTAAAAATGAAAAACACATAACACTGAATAAAAACTAAAAAATAAAATACACTACACATATTAGGTATCGCCGTCCGTAAAAACCTGCTCTATAAAAATATCACATGACTGAACTCCTCAGGTGAACGCCATAAAAAAACAAAAAAATGGTGTAAATAAGCCATTTTTTGGCACATTACATCACTAAAAGTGTAATACAAAGCGATCAAAAAGGCGTTTGCCTCCCAAAATAGTACCAATCAAACCGCCATCTCATCCCGCAAAAACGAGCCCCTACCTAAAACAATTGGCCAAAAAATAAAAAACTATGCCTCTCAGACTAAAACATGATTTTTTTGTTTCAAAAATGCTTTTAGTGTTAAATGTAAAAAAATTAAAAAGTAGACATATTTGGTATCTACACGTCCGTAAGAATCTGCTCTATAAAAATATCACATGACCTAACCCCTCAAGTAAACACTGTAAAAAAAATAATAAAAACTTTGTCAAAAAGCCATTTTTTTGCCACCTTACATCACAAAAAGTGTAATAGCAAGCGATCAAAAAGTCATATGACCCCCAAATAGTGCCAATCTAACCGTCACCTCCTCCCGCAAAAATGATACCCAACCTGAGACAATTGCCTAAAAACTGAAAAATATATGGCTCTCAGACTATGGAGATACTAAAACATGTTTTTTTCATTCAAAAGGATATTATTGTGTAAAACCAAAATAAATAAAAAAGGTATACATATTATGTATCGCCGCGTCCGTAAGGACCTGCTCTATAAAAATATAACATGACCTAACCCCTCAGATGAACGCCGTAAACATAAAAAATAAAAACGTTGTCAAACAAGCCATTTTTTTGTCACCTTACATCACAAAAAGTGTAATAGTAAGCGATCAAAAAGTCATATGCACCCCAAGATGGTGCCAATCAAACCGCCATCTCATCCCGCAAAAATGAGCCCCTACATAGGACAATCGCCCAAAAAAAAATATATATGGCTCTCAAACTATGGAGACACTAAAACATGATTTTTTTTGTTTTAAAAATTATATTATTGTGTAAAACTTATATAAATAAATAAAAAGTATACATATTATGTATCGCCACGTCCGTCACAACCTGATCTATATAAATAACACATGACCTAACCCTCAGCTGAACACAGCAAAAAAATAAAAAATACGGTGTCAAGAGCCATTTTTGTCACCTTACATCACAAAAAGTGTCATAGCAAGCGACCAAAATGTCATATGCACCCCAAGATGGTGCCAATCAAACCGCCATCTCATCCCGCAAAAATGAGCCCCTACATAACACAGTCGCCCAAAAAATAAAATAAAACTATGGCTTTCAGAATGTGGAGACACTAAAAAAATTTTTTTCAAAAGGCTTTATTATGTAAAACTGAAACAAAAAACCCCAAAAAGTAGTCATATTTGGTATTGTCGCGTCCGTAACAACCTGCTCTATAGAAATAGCACACAATCTAACCTGTCAGTTCAACTATGTTAATAACAAAAATAAAAACAGTCCCAAAACAGCTATTTTTTTGCAAATTTTCCATTTTAATCCATTTTTGCAGTAACAAAGCAAGGGTTAACAGCCAAGCAAAACTCAATATTTTTTGCCCTGATTCTCTTGTTTGCAAAAACACCCCATATGTGGTCGTAAACTACTGTATGGCCAAACGGCAGGGCACAGAAGGAAGGGAACGCCATATGGTTTTTGGAAGGCAGATTTTGCTGGACTGGTTTTTTGACACTATGTCCCATTTGAAGCCCCTCTGATGCACCCCCTACAGTAGAAACTCCAAAAAGTGACCCCATTTTGGAAACTACGGGATAAGGTGTCAGTTTTGTTGGTACTATTTTAGGGTAAATATGATTTTTGGTTGCTCTATATTACACTTTTTTTGAGACAAGGTAACAAAAATAGAAATTCGGAAATTTCATCTCCATTTGCCAATAACTCTTGTGGAACACCTAAAGGGTTAACAAAGTTTGTAAAACTGGTTTTGAATACCTTGAGGGGTGTAGTTTCTAGATGGAGTCACTTTTATGGAGTTTCTACTCTAGGGGTGCATCGGGGGCTTCAAATGGGACATGGTGTCAAAAATCCAGTCCAGCAAAATCTGCCTTCCAAAACCATATGGCGCTCCTTTCCTTCTGCGCCCTGCAGTTTGGCCATACAGCAGTTTACGACCACATATAGGGTGTTTCTGAAAACTACAGAATCGGGGCAATAAAAATTAAGTTTTGTTTGGCTGTTAACCCTTGCTTTGTTACTGGAAAAAATGGATTCAAACGGAAAATTTTTCAAAAAATCGAAATTCTGAAATTTTATCTTTATTTGCCATTAACTCTTGTGGAAAACCTAAAGGGTTAATGATGTTTGTAAAATCAGTTTTGAATACATTGAGGGGTGTAGTTTCTAGAATGGGGTAATTTTTGGGTGGTTTCTATTATGTAAGCCTCACAAAGTGACTTCAGACCTTAACTGGTCCCTAAAAAGTGGGTTTTTGAAAATTTCTGAAAAATTTCAAGATTTGCTTCTAAACTTCTAAGCCTTGTAACGTCCCCAAAAATGAAATAGCATTCCCAAAATGATCGATACATGAAGTAGACATATGGGGAATGTAAATCAATAACTTTTTTTGGCAGTATTACTATGTATTATAGAAGTAGAGTAATTGAAACTTGGAAAATTGCAAATTTTTCAAAATGTTTGGTAAATTTGGTATTTTTTTATAAATAAAAATGAAATTTTTCGACTTCATTTTACCACTGTCATGAAGTACAATATGTGACGAAAAAACAATCTCAGAATGGACTGGATAAGAAAAAGCGTTTTAAAGTTATCACCACATAAAGTGACAATGGTCAGATTTTGAAAAAATGGCCTGGTCCTTAAGGTGAAATAGGGCCGTGTCCTTAAGGGGTTAATAAAATGTAAAAATGTTTAAAGGCTGAAAAGGGTCTTGAACCCAAGCCCACTGGACTCAATACAAGTGCTCTAGGACTGAGCTATAAACTTAGTTAGTGCTAACAAGGCATTTTATTAATCTATGCCATTCAGTATATGAAAAGTTGAATTAACATAAAATTAGGAGCGAGGCTGATGCTTGACTTAGGTCAGAAGTCAGATATCAGCGTCACACATGACTTGAATTTTCCTCAAATCTACGGCTTAATAAAATGTTACACTTTTTTAAAGGCTGAAAGGGGTCTTGAACACAGGCCAACTGGCCTCAAGACAAGTGCACAATCATTGAGCTATAAGCATGGTTAGTGTAAGCATGGCATTTTATTCATCTATGCCATTCAGTATATGGAAAGTAGAACAAACCTAAAATTAGGAGCAAGGCTGACGCCTGATTTAGGTCAGTAGTCAGATATCAGCGTCACACATGTCTCGAATTTGCCTCAAATCTAGGGCTTAATAAAATGTTACACTTTTTTAAAGGCTGAAAGGGGTCTTGAACATAGGCCAACTGCACAATCATTGAGCTATAAGCTTGGTTAGTGTAAGCATGGCATTTTATTCATCTATGCCAGTGGTGCCCAACCTACGGCCCGCAGGCCAAATCCGGCCCGCAGAGCTCTGTCATGCGGCCCGTGAGACTTCCTGGAAAAAGTCTAAGGCGTAACAATACTGTACGCCTTTAGACTTTTTCCCCACATTCATCAGCGATGTGAATGGCACAGGCAGTGCAGCGATGCTGCCTGTGCCTAAAATAACCAATAACAAAGCTCCTTACAGCAAGGAGCTTTGTTATTGGTTGGAATGAGCGCATACATGTTCAGTCAGAAAGGGGAAGCCGGCGGGAGCTTGAAGGAGGAGGGGCCGGCTCCCGTGGAGGCTGTAGAGCAGAGCATGCTGCCGGAAGACCTTGGGCAACTTAA
>JAKVIS010001906.1:0-27531 GCA_033119425.1 Bufotes viridis
CCAAGGTGCGTAAGGGGCCCAAATTCAAAGTACTTTCAGTTTCATAGAACTTTGCATTTTACGCATTTGGATTCCAAACTGTACTTCTCATCGCTTTAGGGGCCCCTAAAATGCCAGGGCAGTAAAAATACCACACAAGTGACCCCATTTTAGAAAGAAGACACCCAAGGTATTCTGTGAGGGTATGGTGAGTTCATGTAAAGTTTATTTTTTGTCACAAGTTTGTGGAATATCAGACTTTGTAAAAAAAATAAAAAAATAAAACATTTCACTTCCGCTAACTTGTCCTAAAAATAGAAACTTCCATGAACTCACTATGCTCATCAGCTGAATCACCATGGGGTGTCTACTTTCGAAATGTCAGTCACTTGTGGTATTTTTTACTATCCTGGCATTTTAGGGGCCCCTAACGAGAGAAGCAGTTTGGAATCCAAATGCGTAAAAATGTCCTGTAAAATGTCTAAAGGTACTCATTGGAATTTGGGCCCTTTGCGCATCTTGGCTGCAAGAAGTGGCACACATAGGGTATCGCCGACTCAGGGAGTAGGGCAATGTGTTTGGGGTGTATTTTACATATGCCCATGCTGGGTGAGAGAAATATTCTGTAAATGACAACTTTTTAAAAATTGTTATACAAAGTTGTCATTTACAGAGATAATTTTCACACCCAGTAAGGGTGTATGTAAAAGACACCCCAAAACTCATTGCCCTACTCTCCGAGTCGATGATACCCCATGTGTGCCACTTTTGCAGCCAAGATGCGTTAAGGGCCCTAAATCCAATGAGTACCTTTAGGATTTCACAGGACACTTTTTACGCATTTGGATTCCAAACTGCTTCTGACGTTAGGGGCCCCTAAATGCCAGGGCAGTAAAAATACCACACAAGTGACCCCATATAAGAAAGAAAACACCCCAAGGTATTCCGTGAGGGTATGGTGAGTTCATGTAAAATTGTATTTTTTTGGCATAGTTAGTGGAATATGAGACTTTGTAAAAAAAAAAAAAAATCCATTTCCACTAACTTGTGCCAAAAATAAAACTTCCATGAACTCACTATGCCCATCAGCGAATACCTTGGGGTGTCTACTTTCCGAAATGGGGTCACTTGTGTGGTATTTTTACTGCCCTGGCATTTTAGGGCCCCTAAATGTCAAAATCAAGTTTGAATCCAAATGCGAAAAATGTCCTGTAAAATCCTAAAGGTACTCATTGGATTTAGGGCCCATTTGCGCATCTTGGCTGCAAAAGTGGCACACATGAGTATCGTCGTACTAGAGAAGTAGGGCAATGTGTTTTGGGTGTACTTTTACATATACCCATGCTGGTGAGAGAATATCTCTGTAAATGACAACTTTTAAAAAAAATTTATACAATGTTGTCATTTACAGAGATATTTTTCACACCCAGTAGGGGTATATGTAAAAAGACACCCCAAAACTCATTGCCCTACTTCTCCCGAGTACGGCGATACCCCATGTGTGCCACTTTTTTGCAGCCAAAATGCTAAAGGGGCCCTAAATCCAATGAGTACCTTTAGGATTTCACAGGACATTTTTACGCATTTGGATTCCAAACTGCTTCTGACGTTTAGGGGCCCCTAAAATGCCAGGGCAGTAAAAATACCACACAAGTGTACCCATATAAGAAAGAAGACACCCCAAGGTATTCCGTGAGGGGTATGGTGAGTTCATGCAAAATTGTATTTTTGGCACAAGTTAGTGGAATATGAGACTTTGTAAAAAAAAAAAAATCCATTTCCGCTAACTTGTGCCAAAAATAAAACTTCCATGAACTCACTATGCCCTCAGTGAATACCTTGGGGTGTCTACTTTCCGAAATGGGGTCACTTGTGTAGTATTTTACTGCCCTGGCATTTAGGGGCCCTAAACGTCAAAATAGTTTGGAATCCAAATGCGCAAATGTCTGTAAATCTCTAAAGGTACTCATTGACTAGGTCCATTGATTTGGCTGCAAAGTGGCACACATGGTATGCCGCACTCAGGAGAAGTAGGGCAATGTGTTTTGGGGTGTATTTTACATATACCCATGCTGGGTGAGAGATATCTCTGTAAATGACAACATTTTTAAAATTTTTATACAAAGTTGTTATTTACAGAGATATTTTTCACACCCAGTAGGGGTATATGTAAAAGACCCCCAAAACTCATTGCCCTACTTCTCCCGAGTACGGCGATACCCCATGTGTGCCACTTTTTGCAGCCAAGATGCTAAATGGGCCCTAAATCAATGAGTACCTTTAGGATTTTACAGGACATTTTTACGCATTTGGATTCCAAACTGCTTTTGACGTTTAGGGGCCCCTAAAATGCCAGGGCAGTAAAAATACCACACAAGTGACCCCATTTCGGAAAGAAGACACCCCAAGGTATTCTGTGAGGGGTATGGTGAGTTCATGTAAAATTGTATTTTTTGGCACAAGTTAGTGTAATATGAGACTTTGTAAAAAAAAAAAAAAAAATCCATTTCCGCTAACTTGTGACAAAAAAAAAAAACTTCCATGAACTCACTATGCCCCTCAGTGAATACCTTAGAGTTTCTACTTTTGGAAATGTGGTCATTTATGGGGTATTTCTACTGTCTGGGCATTGTAGTACCTCAGGAACAGGACAGGTGCTCAGAAAGTGCGGAAATTCACTTTTTTGCACCATAGTTTGTAAACGCTATAACTGTTACCCAAACCAATAAATATACAATTATTGCATTTTTTTTATCAAAGACATGTAGAACAATAAATTTAGAGAAATTTTTTTAGAGAAATGTATTTTTATTTGATAAATTTTCCAACATAAAGTGAAAAGTATCATTTTTTTGCAAAAATTTCATCAAAAAAAGTAAAATATCAAAAAAAGTAAAAATGTCAGCAAGAAAGAAATAGCACCAAATGAAAGCTCTATTAGTGAGAAGAAAAGGAGGTAGAATTCATTTGGGTGGTAAGTTGTATGACGGAGCAATAAACGGGTAAAGTAGTGTAGTGCAGAATTGTAAAAAGTGGCCTGGTCATTAAGGGTGTTTAAGCTAGGGGGGCTGAAGTGGTTAAGTGAATGGGTCCGCGATCCGCATGCAGCTGGCCCATAGTCGTGCCCGTGCATTGCGAACCGCAATTTGCAGTCCGCAGCACGGGCCTGGCCGGCACATGGCCGTGGGCATGAGCCCTAAGTCTCAGAAGAATTATTGCTTACTATTTTATTTCTCTTAGGCTACATGCACATGACAGTTTTTTTTTTGCTGTCTGCAAATCGGGATCTGCAAAAAAAACTGTTGGTCCATCAGTTTTTTTGGGAGGATTCCTTTGTTTTCACAGATCCCTTGTAATAAATGCCTATCCTCGTCCGCAAATGAGAAAAAAGTAGGACATGCACTACTTTTTTTGCTGAAGGGAAACAGGGACAACGGACGCGGAACACAAACGGATGAACTGTCAGCATTTTTTTGCTGAACTATTAAAATGAATGGGTTCCTGTCCTATCCGCAAAAAAAACTGAAACGGAAGCCGAGGAAAACAACTGTCGTGTGCATGTAGCCTTACTTATATAATGTCAACTAGAGGTGAGCGAATTATTCAAAAGTTCTACTTCGTCACAAAGCGCATTTCTTTGTAAGTAGTGGGGCATTGTACATGATTGCGGCATAAATTACAGAATGTAAAAAAAAATCCATTTGTTTGCGACGGGCTGGCCGCCGTCATCTTGCTTAAAGAAATCTGGTACAAACCTACAAACAGTATTGTTCTTGAAACCCATTTAATACAAAGGAATGATGACTGCATGAATTTCCTTGGAGGTAGCCACTGTTTCCAGAAGATGACAATGATTTCAAGCACACCCCCTTTAAAGCAACTAGTCTGTAATTCTAATTCAATCAGTGATATCAGCTGCCTGGTCCTTGTAAACACTTTTTCTCCTGAGCTGAGAAGATCAAAGAAATGATGTTAGATCATTTTGTGGCAGGGCAAAAATGCCGTGGAAATACAGATTTTTTTGGTTAAGTTAAAGGGGTTGTCTCACTTCAGCAAATGGCATTTACAGGTACATCCCAATAAATTAGAATATCATAAAAAAGTTAATTTATCTCAGTAATTCAGTTCAAAAACTGTAATTCACATATTACATAGATTCATTACACACAGTGATCGATTTCAAGCATTTATTTCTTTTAATGCTGATGATTGTGGCTTACAGCTAATGAAAACAAAAAAATCACTATCTCAGAAAATTAGAATATTATATAAGACCAATTAAACAAATTATTTTTAATACAGAAAATGTTGGCCTACAGAAAAGTATGTCTAGTATATGCACTCAATACTTGATCTGAGTCTTTTTGCATAAATGACTGCATCAATACGGCATGGAATGGAGACGATCAGCCTGTGGCACTGCTCAGGTGTTATGGAAGCTCAGGTTGATTTGATAGCGGCCTTCAGCTCGTCTGCATTGTTGGGTCTGGTGTGCTTCATCCTTCTCTTGACAATACCCCATACATTTTCCATTAGGTTTATGTCAAGCAACTGCTGGCCAATCAAGCACAGTGATACACCAGGTATTGGTACTTTTGGCAGTGTGGGCAGGTTCCAAGTCCTACTGGAAAATGAAATCAGCATCTCCATAAGGCCTCTTGCACACAACCGTATGGCTTTTTCAGTATTTTGCGGTCCGCAAAAAACAAATCCGCAAAAAATACTGATGAAGTCCGTGTGCATTGCGTTTTTTGCGGAAACGAACAGCTGACCCCTGATAGAACAGTACTATCCTTGCCCGTTTTTCGGACAATAATAGGACATGTTCTATCTTTGAATGGAACGGAAAAACGGAAATAAGGAAACGGAAGGCATACGGAGTACCTTACGTTTTTTTGCGGATCCATTGAAATGAATTGTTCTGTATACGGTCCGTATACGGCATGCAAAAAACGGAAAGTAAACGGAAAAAAAAACATTTGTGTGCAAGAGGCCTAAAGCTTGCAGTGCTCTAAAATGTCCCGGTAGACGCCTGCACTATTATACAACAGACCAACACCAGCAGATGACATGGCTACCCAGACCATCACTGACTGTGGAAACTTCACACTAGACCTCAAGCAACTTGGATTGTATGACTATCCACTCTTTCTCCAGACTCTGGGAACTTGATTTGCAAATGAAATGCAAAATTTACTTTCAAATGAGAACTTTGGACCACTGAGCATGTCACGGTGTGGTTTACTGTGACAGTTGTGGTCATGTATGCTGGCTGCAGGCCCTCTCGCGTACTAGCTGCAGGCTGACTCCTGTGTATGCTGGTTGCTTGGGACTGCATGCTGGCTGCGGTGTCTTGTGTGAACTATACCTGTGTATGTGTATACTCTCCATGTCTGCTTCTCTGTGCAGTTCTTGTCATTGTTGCCATGTAGGCTGGCTGCAGGTTCCCTCACGTACTGGCTGGTTGCTTGGGACTGTGTAGGGGTCAGCTCCTATAATACTGTTCTTTGCTTAGATATCTGTAATATTGTGTTACATAGACTGTGATAACTTACTCCAGCCACTAGATGCCGCTGTGGTTCTGAGTAAGAAGAAGCTGAAGTTCTGTGGTACATAGACAGGATGTAGGAGGGGCTAGAAGTTCCCGGGCTTGGAGTCCCGGGTGTGTGTGCCCTGGAAGCTGTGAGGCTGGCTGCCATGTCAGGAGCCAAGCTGAGAGACTAATGATGAGACGTGGGCCCTTAATGATGGAGTCCAGAGAAACTGGCTATGTATGGGATAAATCAAGATAGGCTCTGAAGGAAAGTGCGGCAGCTGTAATCGAGAGAGAGAGAAGCAGGCCACGTACTGATACAAGCAAGCGATCGATTCAGGAGCCAGAGGACACGTGCCACCACGTTCCGGACAAGACAAGCATCCACTTTGTGGGAAAAGACTACATCACAGACCTCTACTCAGATAACTCCAGAACTGTGAGTGTGCTAATCTGCTGTAGGGCATAGAGCAGGTTTCATTAGTCAGGGCATTGTAGAAACGCACCCTGGTTAGCGGGGTTCAGACAGGATGGAGAGTAGCCTGTATTTCTATCTGCATGCTTATGAGAACGCATTTGTTGCACTACGTTTCAACTATCCTTCCTGTAACGTTGTGCAGATTTGTTAATACTGTTCTAGCCATTTACTGATTGCGCCCCTGGCGTATCGGTATAGTACTGTTAATCTTAAGTGCCGGCAGTTATATTTTGTTGTTAGGTTATATTTTGTTGTTCAATAAAAACCGACATTTGTTCAGCCTCCTCGTCAGCTGCACTGTATTTGAATCCTGCCTTTACTAGACTGCTACAACTGCTTGCTGGCTGGGGTGTCTTGTGTGAACTGTGGCCTGTGTTGCGACTTCCCGTGTCTGCTTCTCTGGGATTCCTATATCGGTGCCGTGCTTGCTGGTTCTGCAATGCGTGCTGGCTGCGGCCTTGGGTGTATTTGGTCTGTGTATGGATGCATTTCTGTTTGTGTCACGGCAGGGGTGTTGCTAGATTAAAACATTTAGGGCCTGGGCCCCTAATGTGTTGTCCTAGGCCCAAATGTACTGCCTGACAGTTAGATACAACTATTTTGCCATCCTCAGGAGAGCAATACAATTAGATCAAATGCAGTGGAAGATCTAAAGGACCTGTGATGACATCACAGATCATGTGACCAGTAAAGCAGGCAGTGGTTGAGAAACACCTACGATTATGTCATAGTCATGTGACCAGTGCAGGACAGGACGGCAGTGAAGGGAGAAGAAGCTGTGGTGAGGTCTCCTACATGAGGAGAGGTAAGTGAAGGGTGAGGCAGAGCAATGCTGGGAGTTGTGGTTATTTAACTGGGACTGTATGTTAGGACTGAAGGGAGGGATGTTATTTACATGGAACTGTGTGTTGGAGGTGGCTGGGGAGGGGGTGATGTTTTTTTTACATGGGACTGAATATTGGAGGGGGCTGGGGCAGGGTGATGTTATTTATATGGGACTGTATGTTGAAGGCGGCTGTGGGAGGGAGTTATGTTATTTACATGGGACTGCATGTTGAAGGCGGCTGTGGGAGGGAGTGATGTTATTTACATGGGACTGAATGTTGAGGGGGTGATGTTCCCATCAGATTGCATGTTGGAGGCAGCTGGGGAGGGGGGGTATTATTTACATGGGACTGTATGTTGAAGGCGGCTGGGGAGGAGGTTATGTTATTTACATGGGACTGTATATTGGAGGGGGCTGGAGAAATGGTGTGATGTTATTTACATGGCACTCTATGGCGAAGGAAAGAGACTAGTGTTATTTTATTATTATTTTTATTATTATTATTATTATTTATTTTTAGAGCGCCATTCATTCCATAGCGCTGTACATATCATAAGCGGTGCACATACATAATAAGACAATAGCCTTAAGCATGAACGAGACAAGTTACAGACTGGTACAGAAGGATAGAGGGCCCTGCCCGTGAGGGCTTACAATCTACATGGTATGGGGGATGGAGACAGTAGGCGAGGGTGAAGCTGGTCATGGCGGTATAGAAGCAGCAGTGTCACTAGTCGTAGGCTTGTCTGAAGAGGTGGGTTTTCAGGTTGCTTTTGAAGGATTCCACTGTAGGTGAGAGTCTGATATGTTGGGGTAGAGAGTTCCAGAGTATAGGGGATGCACGGGAGAAATCCTGGAGGCGAGTGTGGGAAGAGGTGATAAGAGGAGAGGAGAGAAGGAGGTCCTGTGAGGATCGAAGATTGCGTGTGGGGATGTATCGGGGAAGTAGCTCAGAGATGTAGGGAGGGGACCGATTGTGGACGGCCTTGTATGTGTGGGTTAGTATTTTAAACTGAATTCGCTGGGCAATGGGGAGCCAGTGCAGGGACTGGCAGAGGGGAGATGCAGAGGAGTAACGGGGGGAGAGATGGATTAGTCGGGCAGCAGAGTTGAGGATAGATTGTAGGGGTGCGAGAGAGCTAGATGGAAGGCCACAGAGGAGAATGTTGCAGTAGTCTAGGCGGGAGATGATGAGGGAATGTATAAGCATTTTTGCCGATTCAAAGTTGAGGACTGTATTTTGGAGGGGGCAGGGGAGCTGGTGTGATGTTATTTACCTGGGACTGTATGGTGGAGAGAGAAATATAACTACAGGGTGCACTGCAGGGGGAATTATAAAAACTGAGGGCACTTCAGGATGAGCATTATAACAGTAAGGGGCAGTATAAATACTGGGGGCAATGTAGGGGTATTATAAATCCAGGGGACATTATAGGCATTCTTATTACTACTGGGGATGCTATAGAAGGGATATAGCTCTGCCTTATTTCTACTAAGAGCACTATGGGTGGCTTTAATACCACTTAGGGGTCTGTAGATAGCTTTATTACCACTGGGGGAACAATAGGGGCCTTATTTCTACTGGGGGCTCTATGAGGGCATTATTAATACTGGAGGGGGCACTGTAGGGGCAGTATTACTAATGAGGGCATTCTAGAAGGGAATTACTATTAGTGGAACTATGAGGAGCACTATTACTATGGGGGCTCCTTTTTCTTCAGGATAGTATTTGGGGGTATTGGGGAGCACAGCGAGCAGCAGGATAACTCTGTGAGGACTCCAGGTTGGGAGATGATGATAGAAATTTGAGGAAGCTAAGATGTCTGCGTGTCACACTCTGCAAGGAGAAGATGTCCGGACTGAATGGAGAAGAGGATGACAGAGAAGATCTACATCGGAGGAGATGTCACCTGGGAGGCACTGGATGTGACAGGTATGTGCTGCTCTATAGCAAGTACAGGAAAATGTGGGTGGAGGGGTCGATTTAGAGAACTGGGCCATATTCATTGGGGCTTGGGCCCCAGATCTTTTGAGACCCTCGCAACGCCCCTGTGTCACGGGCTGTTTGTTCACTGGCGTACTGGCTGCGGGTGACTCAGGTTTGCTGGTTGCCAGGGGCAATGTCCAGTACTGCAGCCTGTGTGGTCACTTCTCTGTTCATGCAGTGTACAAGAAAACTGGTTTAGTTCCCCATACCAACCAATCAGATTCCTCCTTTCATTTTTCACAGCTACTTTGGTACATGAAAGATGGAATTGGATTGGTTGCTATGGGCAAATAAGCCAGTTTTCTTTTACACCAGTTTTGATAAATCTTCCACACCAGCATTGTCTTAATGTTTTTCCCTTATGGAGAAGGTATTGGCAGAACGTCAGAAAAAATTAGTTTTTTTAAAAGAAGCAAGAAAGGCAAAAAATTCCAACTAAGGCTACTTTCACACTAGCAGCTCGGACCGTCGGGTGAACAGCCTGTCGGATCCGTCCTACCGCTAGTCTACGACATGTCGTAGTTTTATTCCGGCGTTCTTTCGGCGTGCACTGATGTGTCTCTGCCGGAATTCCATCATGCCCCCATTATAGTCAATGGGGCCAGAGCGATAGTCCGGGGGCACACGTTTACTAGCAGCAGAACTGATCCGACAGGTCCATGCCGCTAGTGTGAAAGTAGCCTAATAAACAAAAACGGGAGCAGAAAAAAAAACACGTGTGTGTCCTGCATTTCATATTTCTTATAGACCTTCAGCTAAGATTTGCAGCTGGTGTTTCTTCAGCAAAAGGAAATTAGGGCAAAAAAAAGTGTCTAAAATGCAGAAAAACATCACGAAAAACTGTACGTGAAAGGACCCTCGATGGATATATTACACATTGCACAGAAAATGAATATTATTAAATAGGCCCCATTTTGTGTATGGTTAATTTCTTAAATAACCACTAGGAAGTTAACTTCTCACCGACCGCCTAACGCAGGATTGCGTCCTGCGGGCGGTCGGTTTGTTCCTCTTTGACGCGCGGGCGCGTCATCTCGCGAGACGCGTGATTTCCTGTGAACGCGAGCACGCGCGTGCTCGCGTTCACAGGATCGCATCGGGGAGAAGGTAAACTACAGCCTGCCAGCGCTGATCGTGCGCTGGCAGGCTGTAGAAGTTAAAAAAAAATCACATATCAGACGCTGTTTTGTTAACAGCATCTGATATGCTTGCTGATCGTTCCTTTGGTGGTCCCTTTTGCTTGGGACAACCAAAGGAAACTTTTATAAGTGCACCAATCACCACACAGACCCCCCATCCATCCCCCCACCCCGTCACTGATTAACCCCTGATTAACCCCTGATTAACCCCGATCACCCCATGTCACCCCCTGTCACTAATCACCCCCCTGTAAGGCTCATTCAGACGTCCGTATGTGTTTTGCGGATCCATAGATCCGCGGATCCGCAAAACACGGACACCGGCAATGTGCTTTCCGCATTTTGTGGATCCGCACATTGCCAGAACTATATAGAAAATGCCTTTTCTTGTCCGCAATTGCGGACAAGAATAGGACATGCTCTATCTTTTGCGGAGCTGCGGCCGGATGTTTGGTGGCCGAAACCCGGACGTTTGTGGCCGCAGCTCCGCAAATGCTGATGCGGCGAGCGCATAGTGTGCTCTCCGCATCACCGCCAGCCCCATTTACACTGAATGGGTCCGCATCTATTCCGCAGAATTGCGGAATAGATGCGGACATTTTTGAGGACGTGTGAATGGGGCCTTACTACTTTTTTTTTTGCACATTTTTTAGCAGAGATTTATTCATCCACATTGATCGATGCGAATGAGGAAATCTGTGCCGTTCATTTATTTTTTTTTTGCACATTTTTGGGCAGAGATTTTTTCATCCACATTGATTGATGCGAATGAAAAAATCTGCCCAGAGGCTGGACGGGAAAAAAAATCTCATTACCCGTATGTTCAATATAAGGAGAATCGCAGAAACTCCTAATGCTGGCCATACGTGTAACACTGGGTTCAGACCTGAGCGTTTAGAAGCCTATCGTTTTATGCGCGTTCAAGATGGGCGTTTAGGCGCGTTTTTTCAAGCGTTTTGGTAAATAGTGTAGGCGCGTTTGACGCGCGTTTATGTGATTGACTGCATAGTTGGCCAATGACCAAACAGCCCTCCCTATATAGTTTGGCCAATCTGAGGTGTGAATTTAGAAAAACGCGCGTCCATAGGCGCGTTTTACGCTGCACAAACGCCCGAACAACACGCCTATCGCGTTTCCCATTGAAGTCTATTAGCACCAAACGCTCGAAAAATGCCCGACTAACTGCGAACATACTTGCTTATGCGTCGGACGTTTATAGGCGCCTACGAACGCGCATAAAAACGCGCAAGTGTGAACCACCCCCATTGGAATGCATGGTTCCTGTACTGTTGTGCGTTTTTATGTGCGTTCGAACGCGGCGTTTTACGCGAAAGTGTGAACTGAGTGTAATGATTGCGGAGACCCTCAAATGCCAGAGCAGTACAAAAACCTCACATGTGACCCCATTTTAGAAAGAAGACACCCCAAGGTATTCCGTGAGGGGTATGGTGAGTTCATGCAAAATTTTATTTTTTGTCACAAGTTAGTGGAATATGAGACTGTAAAAAAAAATAAAAATCAATTTCCGCTAACTTGTGCCCAAATTTTTTTCTGTGAACTCGCCATACCCCTCACAGAATACCTTGGGGTGTCTTCTTTCCACAATGGGGTCACATGTGAGGTATTTATACTGTCCTGGCATTTTAGGGGTCCTAAAGCGTGAGAATCCAAATGCGTAAAAATGGCCTGTGAAATCCTAAAGGTACTCATTGGTTTTAGGGCCCCTTTGCGCATCTTGGCTGCAAAAAGTGTCACTCATGTGGTATCGCCGTACTCAGGAGAAGTAGGGCAATGAGCTTTGGGGTGTATTTTACATATACCCATACTGTGTGTGAGAAATATCGCTGTAAACGACAACTTTTTAAATTTCTTTATTCAAAGTTGTCAATTTACAGAGATATTTCTCTCACCCAGCATGGGTATATGTAAAATACACCCCAAACACATTGCCCTACTTCTCCTGAGTACGGCGATACCACATGAGTGACACTTTTGCAGCCTGTACGCAAAGGGCCCAAATTCCAACGAGTACCTTTAGCTTTTACATGGCTGCTCACAATTTAGCCCCACCTAAAATGCCAGAACAGTACAAACACTCCACAAATGACCCCATTTTGGAAAGAAGACACCCTAAGGTATTCGCTGAGGGGCATAGTGAGTCCATGAAAAATTTTACTTTTTGTCAAAAGTTAGCAGAAAGGGAGACTTTATGAGAAAAAACAATAAAAAATCAATTTCCGCTAACTTGTGTCCAAAAAAAAATCTTCTATGAACTCGCTATGCCCCTCACAGAATACCTTGGGGTGTCTTCTTTCCTAAATGGGGTCACATGTGGGGTATTTATACTGCCCTGGCAATTTAGGGGCCCTAAAGCGTGAGAAGAAAAATGCGTAAAAATGCCCTCCTAAAAGGTACTCATTAGTTTTAGGGCCCCTTTGCGCATCTTGGCTGCAAAAAAGTGTCACTCATGTGGTATAGCCATACTCAGGATAAGTAGGGCAATGTGTTTTAGGGTGTATTTTTACATATACCCATGCTGGGTGAGAGAAATATCTCTGTAAATTGACAACTTTGAATAAAAAAATGTAAAAAGTTGTCGTTTACAGAGATATTTCTCGCACCCAACATGGGTATATGTAAAAATACACCCCAAACACATTGCCCTACTTCTCCTGAGTACGGCGATACCACATGAGTGACACTTTTTGCAGCCTGGGTGCGCAAAGGGGCCCAAATTCCAACGAGTACCTTTAGATTTTACATGGCGGCTCACAATTTAGCCCGCCCAAAATGCCAGAACAGTAAACACACCCCACAAATGACCCCATTTCGGAAAGTAGACACCCTGAGGTATTCACTGAGGGCATAGTGAGTCCGTCTGAGATTTTTTTTTTTGCCAGAAGTTAGCAGAAATTGAAACTTTTTTTTTTTTTTTTCTCAGAAAGTGTCATTTTCCGCTAACTTGTGAAAAAAATGAAATGATACATGAACTCACCATGCCCCTCCGCGAATACTTTGGGGTGTCTTCTTTCTAAAATGGTGTCATTTGGGGGTATTTATACTTTCCTGGCATTCTAGCACCTGAAGAAACATGACAGGCGCTCAAAGTCAGAGCTGCTTCAAAATGCCGAAATTCACTTTTTTGCACCATAGTTTGTAAACGCTATAACTTTTACCCAAACCAATAAATATACACTTATTGGACTTTTTTTTATCAAAGACATGTAGAACAATAAATTTTGCGAAAAATTTATATAGAAATGTAGTTTTAAAAAAAAATAATTACAACAGAAAGTGAAAAATTTCATTTTTTTGCAAAAATTTTGGTCATTTTTGATTAATAGCAAAATAAAGTAAAAATGTCAGCACAATTAAAATACCACCAAATGAAAGCTCTGTTAGTGAGAAGAAAAGGAGGTAAAATTCATTTGGGTGGTAAGTTGTATGACGGAGCAATAAACGGTGAAAGTAGTGTAGTGCAGAATTGTAAAAAGTGGCCTGGTCATTAAGGGTGTTTAAGCTAGGGGGCTGAAGTGGTTAAAGAATTCATCAGTTCTTGCCAGGTTTCCAAGCAATTGCCGGTATATATATGATGGGCAGAATTTCTAGGGAATGAAAATGGAGAGTACACCTAGGAGAAGAATTTTCTATAGATGAATTCTCCTTTAAATGATAATCTTAGTTTTCATTCCTTGTGCTCAGATACGGAAGTCTGCAGTAAAAAGTCTCAGGGACAATTTTGCAATACAAAGTTGTTGCTACTAGAGTTGAGCGAACACCTGGATGTTCGGGTTCGAGAGGTTCGGCCGAACTTCCGGAAAATGTCCGGGTTCGTGATCCGAACTCAACCCGAACTTCATCCCGAACCCGAACCCCATAGAAGTCAATGGGGACCCGAACTTTGGGCACTAAAAAGGCTGTAAAAGACTCCCGGAAAGGGCTAGAGGGCTGCAAAGGCAGCAAAATGTAGGTAAATCCCCTGCAAACAAATGTAGATAGGGAAATGATGACTTAACATAAAATAAATAAAAATTAACCAATATTAATTGGAGTTAGGTCCCATAGCACCGAATCAGGCTTCAAATCACCCACCAATGGAGAAGGTAGCTTACTATTATTTCGACCCCAGCATCCAGACAAAGGAGAGAGGTCCCACAGCAGAGAATCTGGCATCATATCAACCACCACAGGAGAAGGCCACTTTCAGTGACTTAGGCCTTAGCACCCAGACAGAGGAGACATGTCAGATAGCACAAGCATTACATTTATACCATCCAGCACAGAAGGCCACTTTTAGTTACTTTGACCCCTGCACCCAGAAAGAGGAGAGAGGCCCCACAGCACATATTCAGGCATCATATCACCCACCACAGGAGTAGGCCACCATTTAGTTAATTTGACCCCTGCACCCATGTCAGATGGTACAAGCATCAGTTTTACATCACCCAGCACAAGAGAAGGCCACTTTTAGAGACTTTGACCCCTGCACCCAGACGGAGGAGAGGTTTCACAGCACCCAGACGGAGGAGAGAGGTTTTCACAGCAGAGAATCAGGCATTTAGATCACCCACCACAGGAGTAGGCCATCATTTAATGGGACCCCGGCAACCATGTCAGATGGTACAAGCATCAGTTTTACATCACCCAGCACAAGAGAAGGCCACTTTTAGAGACTTTGACCCCTGCACCCAGACGGAGGAGAGAGGTTTCACAGCACCCAGACGGAGGAGAGAGGTTTCACAGCAGAGAATCAGGCATTTAGATCACCCACCACAGGAGTAGGCCATCATTTAATGGGACCCCGGCAACCATGTCAGATGGCACAAGCATCAGATTTACATCACCCAGCACAAGAGAAGGCCACTTTTAGAGACTTTGACCCCTGCACCCAGACGGAGGAGAGAGGTTTTCACAGCAGAGAATCAGGCATTTAGATCACCCACCACAGGAGTAGGCCATCATTTAATGGGACCCCGGCAACCATGTCAGATGGTACAAGCATCAGTTTTACATCACCCAGCACAAGAGAAGGCCACTTTTAGAGACTTTGACCCCTGCACCCAGACGGAGGAGAGAGGTTTCACAGCACCCAGACGGAGGAGAGGTTTCACAGCAGAGAATCAGGCATTTAGATCACCCACCACAGGAGTAGGCCACCATTTAATGGGACCCCGGCAACCATGTCAGATGGCACAAGTATCAATATTTATATCACCCAGCACAGGAGAAGGCGACTTTGAGAGACTTTGACCCCTGCACCCAGACGGAGGAGAGGTTTCACAGCAGAGAATCAGGCATTTAGATCACCCACCACAGGAGTAGGCCATCATTTAATGGGACCCCGGCAACCATGTCAGATGGTACAAGCATCAGTTTTACATCACCCAGCACAAGAGAAGGCCACTTTTAGAGACTTTGACCCCTGCACCCAGACGGAGGAGAGAGGTTTTCACAGCAGAGAATCAGGCATTTAGATCACCCACCACAGGAGTAGGCCACCATTTAATGGGACCCCGGCAACCATGTCAGATGGCACAAGTATAACATTTATATCACCCAGCACATGACAAGGCCACTTTCAGTGAGTTAGGCCTTAGCAACGAGACAGAGGAGACAGGTCAGATAGCGCAAGCATCAGTTTTACAGATCACCCACCACAGGAGTAGGCCACCTTTAGTTAATTTGACCCCTGCACCCAGAAAGAGGAGAGAGGTCCCACAGCACATAATCAGGCATCATATCAACCACCTCAGGAGAAGGCCACCATTTAGTTACTTAGGCCTTAGCACCGACACAGAGGAGACAGGTCAGATAGCACAAGCATCAGTTTTACATCAACCACCACAGGAGAAGGGCACTTTTAGAGACTTTGACCCCTGCAGCCACACGGAGGAGAGAGGTCCCACAGCAGAGATTCAGGCATTTATATCAGCCAGCACAGGAGAAGGCCGCTTTCAGTGACTTAGGCCTTAGCACCGACACAGAGGAGACAGGTCAGATAGCACAAGCATCAGTTTTACATCAACCACCACAGGAGAAGGGCACTTTTAGAGACCTTGACCCCTGCAGCCACACGGAGGAGAGAGGTCCCACAGCAGAGAATCAGGCATCATGTCAACCACCACAGGAGTAGGCCACCTTTTGTTTCTTTGACCCCTGCACCCAGAAAGAGGAGAGAGGTCCCACAGCAGAGAATCAGGCATTTCGATCACCCACCACAGGAGAAGGCCGCTTTCAGTGACTTTGGCCCCCTGCACCCACACAAAGGAGACATGTCAGACAGCACAAGTATAACATTCATATCACCCAGCACAGGAGAAGGACACTTTCATGTACTTTGGCCCGGCACCCAGACAGAGGGAAGGTTCATTCAACTCTGGGTTGCACCCCAAGATCCTACTTAATTTCAAAAATTGATTTTTCAATGAAGAAGTGGCCAGGAGTACAAGACAACATGGTTTAAGGCAGTTATTAAGGACTACTCTGCACAAGGGAGGGTCAGGTCTTGTGGGATCCATGCCTGGTTCATTTTTATAAACGTCAGCTTGTCCACGTTGGCTGCGGACAGGCGGCTGCGTTTGTCAGTAATGACGCCCCCTGCCGTGCTGAATACACGTTCAGATAAAGCGCTGGCCGCCGGGCAGGACAGCACCTCCAAGGCATAACATGCTAATTCTGGCCACGTGGACAATTTGGAAACCCAGAAGTTGAATGGGGCCGAACCATCCGTCAGTACGTGGAGTTGTGTGCAGACGTACTGTTCAACCATGTTAGTGAAATGTTGCCTCCTGCTAACACGTTCCGTATCAGGTGGTGGGGCAGTTAGCTGTGGCGTGGAGACAAAACTTTTCCACATTTCTGCCATGCTAACCCTGCCCTCAGAGGAGCTGGCCGTGACACTGCTGCGTGGGCGACCTCTAGCTCCTCCTCTGGCCTTGGCCTTCCACCTGTTCCCCTGTGACAGTTGGGAATGCTCTCAGGAGCGCGTCTACCAGCGTGCGCTTGTACTCGCGCATCTTCCTATCACGCTCCAGTGCAGGAAGTAAAGTGGGCACATTGTCTTTGTACCGTGGATCCAGCAGGGTGGCCACCCAGTAGTCAGCACACGTTAAAATGTGGGCAACTCTGCTGTCGTTGCGCAGGCACTGCAGCATGTAATCGCTCATGTGTGCCAGGCTCCCCAGAGGTAAGGACAAGCTGTCCTCTGTGGGAGGCGTATCGTCATCATCCTCTGTATCCCCCAGCCACGCACCAGGGATGTGCCTGCGCTGTGCTGGGTGCCACCCCGCTGTGAACCTGCTTCATCCTCATCCTCCTCCACCTCATCCTCCTCGTCCTCCAGTAGTGGTCCCTGGCTGGCCACATTTGTACCTGCCCTCTGCTGTTGCAAAAACCTCCCTCTGAGCCACTTCTAACAGACTGGCCTGAAAGTGCTAAAAATGAACCCTCATCCTCCTCCTCCTCCTGGGCCACCTCCTCTTCCATCATCGCCCTAAGCGTTTTCTCTAGGAGACATAGAATTGGTATTGTCACGCTGATAACAGTGGCATCGCCACTGGCCATGTTGGTGGCGTACTCGAAACAGCGCAACAGGGCACACAGGTCTCGCATGGAGGCCCAATCATTGGTGGTGAAGTGGTGCTGTTCCGCAGTGCGACTGACCCGTGCATGCTGCAGCTGAAACTCCACTATGGCCTGCTGCTGCTTGCACAGTCTCTCCAGCATGTGCAAGGTGGAGTTCCACCGGGTGGGCACGTCGCATATTAGGCGGTGAGCGGGAAGGCCGAAGTTCCGCTGTAGCGCTGACAGGCGAGCAGCGGCAGGATGTGAACGCCGGAGCGCGCACAGACGGCCCGCACTTTATGCAGCAGCTCTGACATGTCTGGGTAGTTGTGAATGAACTTTTGCACCACCAAATTCAGCACATGCGCCAGGCAAGGGATGTGCGTCAAACCGGCTAGTCCCAGAGCTGCCACGAGATTTCGCCCATTATCGCACACCACCAGGCCGGGCTTGAGGCCCACCGGCAGCAACCACTGGTCGGTCTGTTGTTCAATACCCCGCCACAACTCCTGCGCGGTGTGGGGCCTGTCCCCCAAACATATGAGTTTCAGAATGGCCTGCTGACGTTTGCCCGGGCTGTGCTGAAGTTGGTGGTGAAGGTGTGTGGCTGACTGGATGAGCTGGTGGAAGCAGTGGAGGAGGAAGCCGAGTAGGAGGAGGAGGCTACAGGAGGCAGAGAATGATGCCCTGCGATCCTAGGCGGCGGAAGGACGTGCGCCAAGGAACTCTCCGTCTGGGGCCCAGCCGCCACTACATTCACCCAGTGTGCAGTTAGTGAGATATAGCGTCCCTGGCCGTGCTTACTGGTCCACGTATCTGTGGTTAGGTGGACCTTGCCACAAATGGCGTTGCGCAGTGCACACTTGATTTTATCGGACACTTGCATGTGCAGGGAAGGCACGGCTGTCTTGGAGAAGTAGTGGCGGCTGGAAACCACATACTGGGGGACAGCCATGGCCATCAGCTGTTTGAAGCTGTCTGTGTCCACCAGCCGGAATGACAGCATTTCAAAGGCCAGTAGTTTAGAAATGCTGGCATTCAGGCCAAGGGCTCGAGGGTGACTAGGTGGGAATTTGCGCTTCCTCTCAAAGGTTTGAGAGATGGAGAGCTGAACGCTGCTGTGTGAAATAGTGGAGACGCTAGGTGACGGTGGCGGTGGTGGTGGTGGTGTCGGTGGCACATCCTCTGTTTGCTGCTCGGCAGGTGGCAACATTCCTCTCGAGGCGGAAGCCGAGGCAGCAGCGGTAGAGGGAGCAGGGGAGCCTGAGCGGGTTCCTTGTTTTTAAGGTGTGTACTCCACTGCAGTTCATGCTTTGCATGTAGATGCCTGATCATGCAGGTGGTGCTCAGGTTAAGAACGTTAATGCCTCGCCTCAGGGTCTGATGGCACAGCGTGCAAACCACTCTGGTCTTGTCCTCAGCACATTGTTTGAAGAAGTGCCATGCCAGGGAACTCCTTGAAGATGCCTTTGGGGTGCTGGGTCCCTGTTGGCGCTGGCCAATAGCAGGCGAACTCTCTGGACGGCAGCTGTTCTGCTTTTGCCCCCTGCTCCCTCTTTGGCTTCGCTGTTGTCTCGGTCTCACCACTGCCTCTTCCTCTGAACTATTTAAGTCAGCGGCACGACCTTCAGTCCATGTGGGGTCTAAGACCTCATCGTCCTCTGCATCGTCTTCCACCCAGTCTTCCTCCCTGACCTCCTCCTGTTCAGTCTGCACACTGCAATAAGACGCGGCAGTGGGCACCAGTGTTTCGTCATCATCAGAGACTCGGTCACTCTGCTGTGGTGGTATTCCCATGTCCTCATCATCTGGATACATAAGTGGTTGTGCGTCAGTGCATGGAATGTCTTCCACCGCTGGGGAAGGGCTAGGTGGACGCCCCTGGGAAACCGTGCGAGCAGAGTCTTCAAACAGAATAAGAGACTGCTGCATAACTTGAGGCTCAGACAGTTTCCCTGATATGCATGGGGGTGATGTGACAGACTGATGGGCTTGGTTTTCAGGTGCCACCTGAGCGCTTTCCGCAGAAGACTGGGCGGAAGACAATGTGGTGAACGTGCTGGAAGCACTGTCGGCCACCCAATCGACTAATGCCTGTACCTGCTCAGGCCTTACCATCCTCATAACGGCATTGGGCCCCCCCAAATATCGCTGTAAATTCTGCCGGCTACTTGAGGGAGTTGGTTCACTACTTTGTAAATATCAAAAAGACTGGCACACCACCTATCTTTTCGGTGCTCTGTGTCTGGGACAAGCCCAAAACAATATGCAGTAAGCAAAAACACGGCACTCATATATCAAAATTATGCTCAAGAAATCACATTTATTGGAGTAGCCACCATTATAGACAATTCAATCGAAAAGGCCAACGTTTCGGTCCAAAAGGACCTTCATCAGGGCCTGTAGTAAGGTAATAGCGTCGGGGCGGGTGGCACTACTTTGTGCGCCTGAGGCCGAACGGCCACGTCCTCTGCCAGCAACAGAGGCTCCACGGACACCACCACGACCGCGTCCTCGTCCCTTAATAGAATGTTTCCTCATTGTTGCGATTCAACTCGCACCACAATAAAATATATTATTTTTTAGCCCCAAAATTCCCACACTGGAAGATATAATTCCTTTTTCCGGTATTAATTACAAGAAAACTGCTGCAAATTGGACACCAGAATTTTTAAAATCCTAGTTTTGGTACATAGCTTCCCACACGGGGAGATATAATTCCTTTTACAGGAGTAAAACGTGCGGCCTACTGTTTCTGGTCTAACTAACACCAGATTGATTAAATTGGCCTTTTTTCACCAAAATTACAACACTGGACAATGTAATGCCTTTTCAGGTATTAATTACAAGAAGACTGCTGCTAATTGGACACCAGAATTTTTAAAATGCTAGTTTGTGTACATAAATTCCCACACTGGAAGATATAATTCCTTTTTCCGGTATTAATTACAAGAAAACTGCTGCAAATTGGACACCAGAATTTTTAAAATGCTAGTTTTGGTACATAGCTTCCCACACGGGGAGATATAATTCCTTTTACAGGAGTAAAAACGTGCGGCCTACTGTTTCTGGTCTAACTAACACCAGATTGATTAAATTGGCCTTTTTTTCACCAAAATTACAACACTGGACAATGTAATGCCTTTTTCTGGTATTAATTACAAGAAGACTGCTGCTAATTGGACACCAGAATTTTTAAAATGCTAGTTTGTGTACATAAATTCCCACACTGGAAGATATAATTCCTTTTTCCGGTATTAATTACAAGAAAACTGCTGCAAATTGGACACCAGAATTTTTAAAATGCTAGTTTTGGTACATAGATTCCCACACGGGAGATATAATTCCTTTTACAGGAGTAAAAACGTGAGGCCTACTGTTTCTGGTGTAACTAACACCAGATTGATTAAATTGGCCTTTTTGCACCAAAATTACAACACTGGACAATGTAATGCCTTTTTCCGGTATTAATTCCTTTTACAGGAGTAAAACGTGAGGCCTACTGTTTCTGGTGTAACTAACACCAGATTGATTAAATTGGCCTTTTTTCACCAAAATTACAACACTGGACAATGTAATGCCTTTTTCCGGTATTAATTCCTTTTTACAGGAGTAAAACGTGAGGCCTACTGTTTCTGGTGTAACTAACACCAGATTGATTAAACTGGCCTTTTTTTCACCAAAATTACAACACTGGACAATGTAATGCCTTTTTCCGGTATTAATTGCAAGAAGACTGCTGCTAATTGGACACCAGAATTTTTAAAATGCTAGTTTGTGTACATAAATTCCCACACTGGAAGATATAATTCCTTTTTCCGGTATTTATTACAAGAAAACTGCTGCAAATTGGACACCAGAATTTTTAAAATGCTAGTTTTGGTACATAGCTTCCCACACGGGGAGATATAATTCCTTTTTACAGGAGTAAAAACGTGCGGCCTACTGTTTCTGGTCTAACTAACACCAGATTGATTAAATTGGCCTTTTTTTCACCAAAATTACAACACTGGACAATGTAATGCCTTTTTCAGGTATTAATTACAAGAAGACTGCTGCTAATTGGACACCAGAATTTTTAAAATGCTAGTTTGTGTACATAAATTCCCACACTGGAAGATATAATTCCTTTTTCCGGTATTAATTACAAGAAAACTGCTGCAAATTGGACACCAGAATTTTGAAAATGCTAGTTTTGGTACATAGCTTCCCACACGGGGAGATATAATTCGTTTTTACAGGAGTAAAAACGTGCGTCCTACTGTTTCTGGTCTAACTAACACCAGATTGATTAAATTGGCCTTTTTTTCACCAAAACTACAACACTGGACAATGTAATGCCTTTTTCAGGTATTAATTACAAGAAGACTGCTGCTAATTGGACACCAGAATTTTTAAAATGCTAGTTTGTGTACATAAATTCCCACACTGGAAGATATAATTCCTTTTTCCGGTATTAATTACAAGAAAACTGCTGCAAATTGGACACCAGAATTTTTAAAATGCTAGTTTTGGTACGTAGATTCCCACACGGGGAGATATCATTCCTTTTTACAGGAGTAAAACGTGCGGCCTACTGTTTCTGGTCTAACTAACACCAGATTGATTAAATTGGCCTTTTTTCACCAAAATTACAACACTGGACAATGTAATGCCTTTTTCCGGTATTAATTCCTTTTACAGGAGTAAAAACGTGAGGCCTACTGTTTCTGGTGTAACTAACACCAGATTGATTAAATTGGCCTTTTTGCACCAAAATTACAACACTGGACAATGTAATGCCTTTTTCGGTATTAATTCCTTTTTACAGGAGTAAAAACGTGAGGCCTACTGTTTCTGGTGTAACTAACACCAGATTGATTAAATTGGCCTTTTTTTCACCAAAATTACAACACTGGACAATGTAATGCCTTTTTCTGGTATTAATTACAAGAAGACTGCTGCTAATTGGACACCAGAATTTTTAAAATGCTAGTTTGTGTACATAAATTCCCACACTGGAAGATATAATTCCTTTTCCGGTATTAATTACAAGAAAACTGCTGCAAATTGGACAACCAGAATTTTTAATATGCTAGTTTTGGTACATAGCTTCCCACACGGGAGATATAATTCCTTTTACAGGAGTAAAAACGTGCGGCCTACTGTTTCTGGTGTAACTAACACCAGATTGATTAAATTGGCCTTTTTTCACCAAAATTACAACACTGGACAATGTAATGCCTTTTTCTGGTATTAATTACAAGAAGACTGCTGCTAATTGGACACCAGAATTTTTAAAATGCTAGTTTGTGTACATAAATTCCCACACTGGAAGATATAATTCCTTTTTCCGGTATTAATTACAAGAAAACTGCTGCAAATTGGACACAAGAATTTTTAAAATGCTAGTTTTGGTACATAGATTCCCACACGGGAGATATAATTCCTTTTACAGGAGTAAAAACGTGAGGCCTACTGTTTCTGGTCTAACTAACACCAGATTGATTAAATTGGCCTTTTTTTCACCAAAATTACAACACTGAACAATGTAATGCCTTTTTCCGATATTAATTCCTTTTTACAGGAATAAAAACGTGAGGCCTACTGTTTCTGGTGTAACTAACACCAGATTGATTAAATTGGCCTTTTTTTCACCAAAATTACAACACTGGACAATGTAATGCCTTTTTCCGGTATTAATTCCTTTTTACAGGAGTAAAAAAGTGAGGCCTACTGTTTCTGGTGTACCTAACACCAGATTGATTAAATTGGCCTTTTTTTCACCAAAATTACAACACTGGACAATGTAATGCCTTTTTCCGGTATTAATTCCTTTTTACAGGAGTAAAAACGTGCTGCCTACTGTTTCTGGTGTAACTAACACCAGATTGATTAAATTGGCCTTTTTTTCACCAAAATTACAACACTGGATAATGTAATGCCTTTTTCCTGTACTAATTCCTTTTTACAGGAGTAAAAACATGAGGCCTACTGTTTCTGGTGTAACTAACACCAGATTGATTAAATTGGCCTTTTTTTCACCAAAATTACAACACTGGACGATATAATGCCTTTTGCGGTATTAATTACAAGAGGACTGCTGGTATTTCAGAACACCGGAATTTTTAAAATGCTAGTTTTGCTAGATAAATTTCCCACACTGGGAGAAATATTGCCTAAGCCTTTTACAGTATTAATTACAACAGGAGTGCTTCTTCTGGTCTAACACCAGAATAATTTTATTATTACGGTGAAAGCTTTTTTAATTTATATTTCTGGCACATAAAAAAAAAATATTTCTGGCTGACAGTATTGGACTTGGCTGTAGTGGCACTGGCTAGCCTAGCTGGAACAGCACATTCATGGGATTTGCTATCCAAGTGGGTTACTTTCAGTTTCACCACTGATATATTAAATATCTTTGCAGTTAGTATGGGTGACACAAGCACAGCCAAACCCCTGATGTAGTATATCTATGAAAAAATCGACTATTACATGAGATTAATGGACGTTGTGGCAGCTTTTGCTGTAGCACCACAAGTCCCAAAATGCCCACCGCCTATCAGCCCAGTAACATGTGCCAGAAAACGGTCTGCCCAGCCAGAAAAAAATTGACTTTGACTGAGCAGCTGAATCGCTGTTGTTCTGATTCACAGGTGTAGATTTTTCACTTCTTTGGAGCTTTGGTTTAGACTCTGTGGCAGCTTGTGCTGGCGCACCACAAGTCCCAAAATGGCCACCGCCGGTCAGCCCAGTTACATGTGCCAGTAAAAATCGCTCTGGCCAGTCTAAACAAAATAGTGACTTTCAGTGAACAGCTCAGCTGAGTTGTTCTGATGCACAGGTGTAGAAATGTAGATCATTCACTTCTTTATCCCTGCCTATCTCGCCCTGACAGAAGCTGCGTCCTCTCCCTACACTAATCAGAGCAGTGTGACGTGCGGCGCTACGTGACTCCAGCTTAAATAGAGGCTGGGTCACATGCTTCACTTGGCCAATCACAGCCATGCCATTAGTAGGCATGGTTGTGATGGGCTCTTAGGGCAAGAAGTAAAACACTAGCTGATTGGCTGCTGTGCAGCCCTTCAGAAAGCGGGAAGTAATCGACGAGCACCGGACCCGAACTTTTTTGAAAATGTCCGGGTTCGGGTCCGTGTCACGGACACCCCAAAATTCGTTACGAACCCGAACGATGCTCGAACTGTTCGCTCAACACTAGTTGCTACATCAAGATGCTAAGAGCTTAGCTTAGGTTATATGAAGTGGCAGCAAGGCAAACCTAACTTGCAGTTGATCATTTTAACCGCTTCAGCCCCCCTAGCTTAAACACCCTTAAAGGGTTTCTGTCATCAACTTTTGACATTATAAGCTGTCTGACATTAGCTATGTGCTAATGTCAGACCAGCTTGATAATGTCTTTTTTATAAAAATCCGCTGTATATATAGTCTGAAAAACTTACTTTTATATTATGTAAATTAGCCTCTAGGAGCAGGGGGGGCGTTGCCCTGCTCCTAGCGGCTCCGTCCGGCAACCTGCTGGCACGCCCCTTCACACTTTGATTGACAGTGCAGGGCAGCGATCCTCCTGCACTGTCTCGTTCTGAAATCGCGCGCCCGCGCTGCCGTCTGTATTCGGCGCAGGCGCGGTGAGCAGAGGACAGCAGGCACCAGCGTCCTCTGCTCACCGCGCCTGCGCCCGAGATGCAAGCGGCAGCGCTGGCCTTCAGAGCGAGACAGTGCAGGAGGATGCTGCCCTGCCTCAATCAAAGTGTGAGGCGTGCAACAGGTGCCGAGCCGCTAGAGCAGGGCAACGCCTGCTCTAGAGGCTAATTACATAATATAAAGTAAGTTTTCGAACTTATATCAGCGGATTTATAAAAGACATTATCAAGCTGGTCTGACATATAGCACATAGCTATGTCAGACAGCATATAATGTCAAAGTTGGTGACAGAAACCCTGCTAATGACCAGGCCACTTTTGCAATTCCGCACTACACTACTTTCACCGTGTATTGCTCCGTCATGCAACTTACCACCCAAATGAATTTTACCTCATTTTCTTCTCACTAATAGAGCTTTCATTTGGTGGTATTTCATTGTTGCTGACATTTGTACTTTTTTTGCTATTAATAAAAATTTAACGACATTTTTGCAAAAAATGACATTTTCACTTTCTGTTGTAAATTTTTCAAAAAAACTACATTTCTATATAAATTTTTCTCTAAATTTATTGTTCTACATGTCTTTGATAAAAAAAAGTCCAATAAGTGTATATTTATTGGTTTTGGGTAAAAGTTATAGCGTTTACAAACTATGGTGCAAAAAGTGAATTTCGGCATTTTGAAGCAGCTCTGACTTTCTGAGCACCTGTCATGTTTCTTCAGGTGCTAGAATGTCAGGATAGTATAAATACCCCCAAATCACACCATTTTAGAAAGAAGACACCCCAAAGTATTCGCGGAGGGCATGGTGAGTTCATGTATCATTTCATTTTTTTCACAAGTTAGCGGAAAATGACACTTTCTGAGAAAAAAAAAAAAAAGTTTCAATTTCTGGCAAAAAAAAAAAAATTCTCAGACGGACTCACTATGCCCCTCAGTGAATACCTTGGGGTGTCTACTTTCCGAAATGGGGTCATTTGTGGGGTGTGTTTACTGTTCTGGCATTTTGGGCGGGGCTAAATTGTGAGCCGCCATGTAAAACCTAAAGGTACTCGTTGGAATTTGGGCCCCTTTGCGCACCCAGGCTGCAAAAGTCTCACTTATGTGGTATCGCTGTACTCAGGAGAAGTAGGGCAATGTGTTTTGGGGTGTATTTTTACATATACCCATGTTGGAGTGAGAGAAATATCTCTGTAAATTGTTAACTTTGTATAAAAATTTTTTAAAAGTTGTCGTTTACAGAGATATTTCTCACACAAAGTAATGGGTATATATAAAAATACACCCCAAGCTACATTGCCTACTTCTCCTGAGCTACGACACTACATGTGTGCCACATTTTGCAGCCTGGGTGCAAGGGCCTAAAACCAATGAGTGCCTTTAGAATTTCATGGGAGCATTTTTACGCATTTGGATTCCAGACTTCTTCTCACGCTTTATGGGCCCCTAAAATGCCAGGACAGTATAAATACCCCACATGTGACCCCATTTTGGAAGAAGACACCCCAAGGTATTCTGTGAGGGTATGGTGAGTTCATGTAAATTTTATTTTTGTCACAAGTTAGTGGAATATGAGACTTTGTAAAAAACAAAATAAAAAAAAAAAAATTCCGCTGACTTGTGCCAAAAAATAAAAATTCTGTGGACTCACCATGCCCCTCACGGAATACCTTGGGGTGTCTTCTTTCGAAAATGGGGTCACATGTGGGGTATTTATACTCACCTGGCATTTTAGGGGCCCCTAAGGTGTGAGAATCCAAATGCATAAAAATGGCCTGTGAAATCCTAAAGGTACTCATTGGTTTTAGGGCCCCTTTGCGCACCCAGGCTGCAAAAAAGTGTCACTTATGTGGTATCGCCGTACTCAGGAGAAGTAGGGCAATGTGTTTTGGGGTGTATTTTTACATAGACCCATGTTGCGTGTGAGAAATATCGCTGTAAACGACAACTTTTTACATTTTTTTATTTAAAGTTGTCAATTTACAGAGATATTTCTCTCACCCAGTATGGGTATATGTAAAAATACACCACAAACACGTTGCCCTACTTCTCTGATGCTGGCGATCCCATGTGATAGCTTTTGCAGCCAAGATCGCAAAGGACTAAGGTCAAATGAGTACCTTTTAGGAAGGCATTTTTACGCGATTTTCTTCTTCTCACGCTTTAGGGCCCCTAAAATGCCAGGGCAGTAGAAATACCACATGTGACACCTTTTGAAAGAAGAAACCCCAGGTATTCCATGAGGGCATGGCGAGTTCATAGAAGATTTTCTTTGGGCACAAGTTAGTGGAAATTGATTTTATTGTTTTTCTCACAAAATCTCCCTTTCCGCTAACTTTTGACAAAAGTTTAATTTTCATGGACTCATTATGCCCTGAGCGA
>JAKVIS010001907.1:0-27606 GCA_033119425.1 Bufotes viridis
AGCGAACAAAGTCCTCGGCGAACATCGCCGTCCGGCGTTCACCAGCTTAGCATAAACATATGCGATGTTCGGTCCGCCCTATACATCATCATTGAGCAAACTTGACCCTGTACTCACAGTCAGCAGACACATTCCAGCCAATCAGCAGCATACCCTCCTCCCAGACCCTCCCACCTCCTGCACAGCATCCATTTTAGATTCATTCTGGAAGCTGCAGTCTTAGTGAGAGGAGGGAGAAGTGCTAGCTGCTGCTGATTTAAATGGGAAATCTGATAAGGCGTTAGCGTACTAGTGTCCACTCCAGTCCTGAAAGACTCTTACAGAACTCCAAAAAGCCCTTTAGGGCTATACATCAGTTTGATTTTCTTTTTCTTTATATATAAGCATATATATATATATTACATTGCAGTTGCCTGCCCGTGTGTGAGAGGCCGCAGATTGTACTGTGTGCACAATTCACTCATATAGGGTGGCACAGAACTATAAAAAGTCACTTTAATTTTTACCCTCTAATATAATTTCAAAGGCTCGCCAATGCAAACATATCCTTACATGTTTCTCCTACATACGGAGCGGGTGGAGAGACCTTTCCTTGCTTCGCACCCATTTCTTATAATTTAATTGAGACGGAGGCAGAGCAGAACTCTCCCCAGGACTGGCTGTACTGAACTGTGAAAGTTCTGACAATACTTGGATCAACTGGATGGAAAGGACGTATGTCTATGCTCAACTTCCTTCTCAACTGCCTTTTAGTATTATCCTTTCAAACCGTCACTGGCGTTCACCAGTTTCTGGGTCAGCGGGTTTCCCCTAGCCAGAGTGGTGGGGCGTCTTACGGTTTTCCAGAACACACACAATAAAGTTAGTACAGTTTTCACAGTATCATTTGCTGCTTACCTTCAGCAGAAATAAAACAATTTTCACAGTATCATTTGCTGCTTACCTTCAGCATAAAATAAAATTACTTAATGCATCATAACATAATAACATACAAGAGAAAGGAAGAATGCGACAGATAAGAAGCGATAGAGATAGAGAAAAACCAGGGTGCAGACAATATTTGAATTCTTGCCAAAAGAATTCCTCTTTAAATTCTTACCTAAAGAATTTCTCATAGGGCTAGAGACTATTTACAGTTTATCTTGCCTGAAGACCGACTGTCCATCTTACCTAAAGATAGAGTCACTATTTACAGTCCTGCTTGCCAAAAGCAGGCCGCCTACCTTGCCAAAAGATAGGTTCCCTATTTACAGTCCAGCTTGCCTAAAGCCGACCTCTATCTTGCCAAAAGATAGATACTATTCCTTTCAGTGTGTCTAAATTGGGTTAAAATAGAAATAACAGACAGTCCTCGGAAAGCATCGGAAGCCCACAATCCTTAAAAAGAAAAAAAGATAGGCAGGATGCTCCCGGACTCACCGAGCGTGTCTGTATTCTATCCCGGACGAGCCCCCAGCTGAAAGAGTTAGTGTATTTCTGCAGCCTGGTTGTTCCTTCATCCCATGAGGCAGACGTCTGGAGAGCTGTGTGTGAAATAACCACCAAGCTAGTGACCTTCAAACACAACTCTAGTTTATTCTTATACAGTGTCTTCCTTATATAGTACATACATACATAACAAGAGATAGCTGTGTTTCACATTCCATTGTAACAGGTGGAGACCCTCCCATATATGGAAATAATGCTACTTTAAATAGAGCCCCCTCTAGCATGACCTCCCCACCATCCTGTCATCCATAAATACCATAAGGCTCATTCTATTTAACCCTTCACCCGCCTCTGGATTTTTGGCCAACTGGAGGACCCCACCGCTGGATTTTTCACTAAGTGGTGGATCCACTTTGAATCTGCATTGTGCCCAAATTCTTGCTTGCAATGTGGGCAAGGCTAGGTTGTTTCTTGTAGATAGAAGAGGATTTCAATACTTGTAACGACAGTATGAGTGGGACTGCAATGCACGAAGAGGACCTAGGCCCAGCTACACACCCATTGGACCTTGGAATGATATACTAAGGTAACTTCTGACACCAATTCCATGCCGGACAGTCGTAATTTCGCACCCTCAGGATGATTGCTATCTATCAGTTAGGTGAAAGTAATTGGTGTGAAAAATGCACCAATACCAGAGATGGTAAAGCTAAATCTAGGGGGTTGAAGATTTTTGAAAACCATGTGTGCATGCTTTAAAGACATAGACACAGGTTGCTAAATTCTTTGTACTCCTCCTGATGGTCCAGAATATGTTTGTTTTGTGTAGCAGAGGCAAATGTCTTGTATATTGAATTGGTGTAGCTCCTCAAAATTCTTACTTGCACTATTAGCAAGAATAGGTTGTTTCTTGTAGGAAGAATAGGATTGGTGCGCTCACGACATACCGTACTAGAAGAGTGCAACTGCAGTGGATGACGAGGACCGCGTTGCGAACATACTCCCTTTGGACCTTGGAGGAACACATTAAGGTAAAAGTAAATTTTCAAAGCATTTTCATGCCGGACAGTTGGAATTTCTGGACCATTAGGTGGTTTAATATCTTTCAGTGAGGCAAAAGTAATTGGTGTGAAAATGAAATCCGGCAATTCTGGAGATGGCTAGCTGGCTATACCGCATTGAAGAGGGACATTTTTACATCATGTGTGCATGCTTTAAAGACATAGACACAGGTTGCTAAATTCTTTGTACTCCTCCTGATGGTCCAGAATATGTTTGTTTTGTGTAGCAGAGGCAAATGTCTTGTATATTGAATTGGTGTAGCTCCTCAAAATTCTTGCTTGCACTATTAGCAAGAATAGGTTGTTTCTTGTAGGAAGAATAGGATTGGTGCGCTTATGACATACTGGAAGAGTGCAACTGCAGTGGATGACGAGGACCGCGTTGCGAACATACTCCTTTTGGACCTTGGAGGAACACATTAAGGTAAAAGTAAATTTTCAAAGCATTTTCATGCCGGACAGTTGGAATTTCTGGACCATCAGGTGGTTTGATATCTTTCACTGAGGTGAAAGTAATTGGTGTGAAAAATGCACCAATTCTGGAGATGGATAGCTGGCTGCATGGTTTGAAGGCCCACATAAATGTTAAAATCATTTTCCTCACCCTGATGGTCCAGAATTTTTTGTTATGTGTAGCCGAGGCGAATGTCTTCTACTTCGATTCGGTGTTGCGCCCCAAATTCTTGCTTGCACGGTGAGCAAGAATAGATGGTTTTTGTAGGAGTCATAGGACCCTGCCATTTGACTTTGCACGAACTGGATGACCCAACTTGGGCTATGTGGAAGACCCTGACAGTGGACTTTAGATCGTGCAAAGGACCCAGTTGCTAGAATTTGGACCAAGTGCAGATCCTCGCCGCTGGATTTTTAACCATGTGGAAGACCCCGCCGCTGGATTTTAAACTGCGTGGAGAAGTCAGTCGCTGTATTTTGCACCGCATGGAGCTCCCCGCCTCTGGATTTTTGGCCAACTGGAGGACCCCACCGCTGGATTTTTCACTAAGTGGTGGATCCACTTTGAATCTGCATTGTGCCCAAATTCTTGCTTGCAATGTGGGCAAGGCTAGGTTGTTTCTTGTAGATAGAAGAGGATTTCAATACTTGTAAAGACAGTATGAGTAGGACTGCAATGCACGAAGAGGACCTAGGCCAAGCTACACACCCATTGGACCTTGGAATGATATACTAAGGTAACTTCTGACACCAATTCCATGCCGGACAGTCGTAATTTCGCACCCTCAGGATGATTGCTATCTATCAGTTAGGTGAAAGTAATTGGTGTGAAAAATGCACCAATACCAGAGATGGTAAAGCTAAATCTAGGGGGTTGAAGATTTTTGAAAACCATGTGTGCATGCTTTAAAGACATAGACACAGGTTGCTAAATTCTTTGTACTCCTCCTGATGGTCCAGAATATGTTTGTTTTGTGTAGCAGAGGCAAATGTCTTGTATATTGAATTGGTGTACTGTAGCTCCTCAAAATTCTTGCTTGCACTATTAGCAAGAATAAGTTGTTTCTTGTAGGAAGAATAGGATTGGTGCGCTCACGACATACTAGAAGAGTGCAACTGCAGTGGATGACGAGGACCGCGTTGCGTAACATACTCCCTTTAAACCTTGGAGGAACACATAAAGGTAAAAGTAAATTTTCAAAGCATTTTCAAGCCGGACAGTTGGATTTTCTGGACCATTAGGTGGTTTAATATCTTTCAGTGAGGCAAAAGTAATTGGTGTGAAAATGAAATGCGGCAATTCTGGAGATGGCTAGCTGGCTATACCGCATTGAAGAGGGACATTTTTTACATCATGTGTGCATGCTTTAAAGACATAGACACAGGTTGCTAAATTCTTTGTACTCCTCCTGATGGTCCAGAATATGTTTGTTTTGTGTAGCAGAGGCAAATGTCTTGTATATTGAATTGGTGTAGCTCCTCAAAATTCTTGCTTGCACTATTAGCAAGAATAGGTTGTTTCTTGTAGGAAGAATAGAATTGGTGCGCTTATGACATACTGGAAGAGTGCAACTGCAGTGGATGACGAGGACCGCGTTGCGAACATACTCCTTTTGGACCTTGGAGGAACACATTAAGGTAAAAGTAAATTTTCAAAGCATTTTCATGCCGGACAGTTGGAATTTCTGGACCATTAGGTGGTTTAATATCTTTCAGTGAGGCAAAAGTAATTGGTGTGAAAATGAAATGCGGCAATTCTGGAGATGGCTAGCTGGCTATACCGCATTGAAGAGGGACATTTTTTACATCATGTGTGCATGCTTTAAAGACATAGACACAGGTTGCTAAATTCTTTGTACTCCTCCTGATGGTCCAGAATATGTTTGTTTTGTGTAGCAGAGGCAAATGTCTTGTATATTGAATTGGTGTAGCTCCTCAAAATTCTTGCTTGCACTATTAGCAAGAATAGGTTGTTTCTTGTAGGAAGAATAGAATTGGTGCGCTTATGACATACTGGAAGAGTGCAACTGCAGTGGATGACGAGGACCGCGTTGCGAACATACTCCTTTTGGACCTTGGAGGAACACATTAAGGTAAAAGTAAATTTTCAAAGCATTTTCATGCCGGACAGTTGGAATTTCTGGACCATCAGGTGGTTTGATATCTTTCACTGAGGTGAAAGTAATTGGTGTGAAAAATGCACCAATTCTGGAGATGGATAGCTGGCTGCATGGTTTGAAGGCCCACATAAATGTTAAAATCATTTTCCTCACCCTGATGGTCCAGAATTTTTTTGTTATGTGTAGCCGAGGCGAATGTCTTCTACTTCGATTCGGTGTTGCGCCTCAAATTCTTGCTTGCACGGTGAGCAAGAATAGATGGTTTTTGTAGGAGTCATAGGACCCTGCCATTTGACTTTGCACGAACTGGATGACCCAACTTGGGCTATGTGGAAGACCCTGACAGTGGACTTTAGATCGTGCAAAGGACCCAGTTGCTAGAATTTGGACCAAGTGCAGATCCTCGCCGCTGGATTTTTAACCATGTGGAAGACCCCGCCGCTGGATTTTAAACTGCGTGGAGAAGTCAGTCGCTGTATTTTGCACCGCATGGAGCTCCCCGCCTCTGGATTTTTGGCCAACTGGAGGACCCCACCGCTGGATTTTTCACTAAGTGGTGGATCCACTTTGAATCTGCATTGTGCCCAAATTCTTGCTTGCAATGTGGGCAAGGCTAGGTTGTTTCTTGTAGATAGAAGAGGATTTCAATACTTGTAAAGACAGTATGAGTAGGACTGCAATGCACGAAGAGGACCTAGGCCAAGCTACACACCCATTGGACCTTGGAATGATATACTAAGGTAACTTCTGACACCAATTCCATGCCGGACAGTCGTAATTTCGCACCCTCAGGATGATTGCTATCTATCAGTTAGGTGAAAGTAATTGGTGTGAAAAATGCACCAATACCAGAGATGGTAAAGCTAAATCTAGGGGTTGAAGATTTTTGAAAACCATGTGTGCATGCTTTAAAGACATAGACACAGGTTGCTAAATTCTTTGTACTCCTCCTGATGGTCCAGAATATGTTTGTTTTGTGTAGCAGAGGCAAATGTCTTGTATATTGAATTGGTGTACTGTAGCTCCTCAAAATTCTTGCTTGCACTATTAGCAAGAATAAGTTGTTTCTTGTAGGAAGAATAGGATTGGTGCGCTCACGACATACTAGAAGAGTGCAACTGCAGTGGATGACGAGGACCGCGTTGCGAACATACTCCCTTTAAACCTTGGAGGAACACATTAAGGTAAAAGTAAATTTTCAAAGCATTTTCAAGCCGGACAGTTGGATTTTCTGGACCATTAGGTGGTTTAATATCTTTCAGTGAGGCAAAAGTAATTGGTGTGAAAATGAAATGCGGCAATTCTGGAGATGGCTAGCTGGCTATACCGCATTGAAGAGGGACATTTTTACATCATGTGTGCATGCTTTAAAGACATAGACACAGGTTGCTAAATTCTTTGTACTCCTCCTGATGGTCCAGAATATGTTTGTTTTGTGTAGCAGAGGCAAATGTCTTGTATATTGAATTGGTGTAGCTCCTCAAAATTCTTGCTTGCACTATTAGCAAGAATAGGTTGTTTCTTGTAGGAAGAATAGGATTGGTGCGCTTATGATATACTGGAAGAGTGCAACTGCAGTGGATGACGAGGACACGCTGCTAACATACTCCCTTTGGACCTTGGAGGAACACATTAAGGTAAAAGTAAATTTTCAAAGCATTTTCATGCCGGACAGTTGGAATTTCTGGACCATTAGGTGGTTTAATATCTTTCAGTGAGGCAAAAGTAATTGGTGTGAAAATGAAATGCGGCAATTCTGGAGATGGCTAGCTGGCTATACCGCATTGAAGAGGGACATTTTTACATCATGTGTGCATGCTTTAAAGACATAGACACAGGTTGCTAAATTCTTTGTACTCCTCCTGATGGTCCAGAATATGTTTGTTTTGTGTAGCAGAGGCAAATGTCTTGTATATTGAATTGGTGTAGCTCCTCAAAATTCTTGCTTGCACTATTAGCAAGAATAGGTTGTTTCTTGTAGGAAGAATAGGATTGGTGCGCTTATGATATACTGGAAGAGTGCAACTGCAGTGGATGACGAGGACAGCGTTGCGAACATACTCCCTTTGGACCTTGGAGGAACACATTAAGGTAAAAGTAAATTTTCAAAGCATTTTCATGCCGGACAGTTGGAATTTCTGGACCATTAGGTGGTTTAATATCTTTCAGTGAGGCAAAAGTAATTGGTGTGAAAATGAAATGCGGCAATTCTGGAGATGGCTAGCTGGCTATACCGCATTGAAGAGGGACATTTTTACATCATGTGTGCATGCTTTAAAGACATAGACACAGGTTGCTAAATTCTTTGTACTCCTCCTGATGGTCCAGAATATGTTTGTTTTGTGTAGCAGAGGCAAATGTCTTGTATATTGAATTGGTGTAGCTCCTCAAAATTCTTGCTTGCACTATTAGCAAGAATAGGTTGTTTCTTGTAGGAAGAATAGGATTGGTGTGCTTATGATATACTGGAAGAGTGCAACTGCAGTGGATGACGAGGACCGCGTTGCGAATATACTCCTTTTGGACCTTGGAGGAACACATTAAGGTAAAAGTAAATTTTCAAAGCATTTTCATGTCGGACAGTTGGAATTTATGGACCATCAGGTGGTTTGATATCTTTCACTGAGGTGAAAGTAATTGGTGTGAAAAATGCACCAATTCTGGAGATGGATAGCTGGCTGCATGGTTTGAAGGCCCACATAAATGTTAAAATCATTTTCCTCACCCTGATGGTCCAGAATTTTTTTGTTATGTGTAGCCGAGGCGAATGCCTTCTACTTCGATTCGGTGTTGCGACCCAAATTCTTGCTTGCACGGTGAGCAAGAATAGATGGTTTTTTGTAGGAGTCATAGGACCCTGCCATTTGACTTTGCACGAACTGGATGACCCAACTTGGGCTATGTGGAAGACCCTGACAGTGGACTTTAGATCGTGCAAAGGACCCAGTTGCTAGAATTTGGACCAAATGCAGATCCTCGCCGCTGGATTTTTAACCATGTGGAAGACCCCGCCGCTGGATTTTAAACTGCGTGGAGAAGTCAGTCGCTGTATTTTGCACCGCATGGAGCTCCCCGCCTCTGGATTTTTGGCCAACTGGAGGACCCCACCACTGGATTTTTCACTAAGTGGTGGATCCACTTTGAATCTGCATTGTGCCCAAATTCTTGCTTGCAATGTGGGCAAGGCTAGGTTGTTTCTTGTCGATAGAATAGGATTTCAATACTTGTAAAGACAGTATGAGTGGGACTGCAATGCACGAAGAGGACCTAGGCCCAGCTACACACCCATTGGACCTTGGAATGATATACTAAGGTAACTTCTGACACCAATTCCATGCCGGACAGTCGTAATTTCGCACCCTCAGGATGATTGCTATCTATCAGTTAGGTGAAAGTAATTGGTGTGAAAAATGCACCAATACCAGAGATGGTAAAGCTAAATCTAGGGGGTTGAAGATTTTTGAAAACCATGTGTGCATGCTTTAAAGACATAGACACAGGTTGCTAAATTCTTTCTACTCCTCCTGATGGTCCAGAATATGTTTGTTTTGTGTAGCAGAGGCAAATGTCTTGTATATTGAATTGGTGTAGCTCCTCAAAATTCTTGCTTGCACTATTAGCAAGAATAGGTTGTTTCTTGTAGGAAGAATAGGATTGGTGCGCTCACGACATACTAGAAGAGTGCAACTGCAGTGGATGACGAGGACCGCTTTGCGAACATACTCCCTTTGGACCTTGGAGGAACACATTAAGGTAAAAGTAAATTTTCAAAGCATTTTCATGCCGGACAGTTGGAATTTCTGGACCATTAGGTGGTTTAATATCTTTCAATGAGGCAAAAGTAATTGGTGTAAAATTAAATCCGGCAATTCTGGATATGGCTAGCTGGCTATACCGCATTGAAGAGGGACATTTTTTACATCATGTGTGCATGCTTTAAAGACATAGACACAGGTTGCTAAATTCTTTGTACTCCTTCTGATGGTCCAGAATATGTTTGTTTTGTGTAGCAGAGGCAAATGTCTTGTATATTGAATTGGTGTAGCTCCTCAAAATTCTTGCTTGCACTATTAGCAAGAATAGGTTGTTTCTTGTAGGAAGAATAGGATTGGTGCGCTCACGACATACTAGAAGAGTGCAACTGCAGTGGATGACGAGGACCGCGTTGCGAACATACTCCCTTTGGACCTTGGAGGAACACATTAAGGTAAAAGTAAATTTTCAAAGCATTTTCATGCCGGACAGTTGGAATTTCTGGACCAATAGGTGGTTTAATATCTTTCAGTGAGGCAAAAGTAATTGGTGTGAAAATGAAATCATGCAATTCTGGAGATGGCTAGCTGGCTACACCGCATTGAAGAGGGACATTTTTTACATCATGTGTGCATGCTTTAAAGACATAGACACAGGTTGCTAAATTCTTTGTACTCCTCCTGATGGTCCAGAATATGTTTGTTTTGTGTAGCAGAGGCAAATGTCTTGTATATTGAATTGGTGTAGCTCCTCAAAATTCTTGCTTGCACTATTAGCAAGAATAGGTTGTTTCTTGTAGGAAGAATAGGATTGGTGCGCTTTCGACATACTAGAAGAGTGCAACTGCAGTGGATGACGAGGACCGCTTTGCGAACATACTCCCTTTGGACGTTGGAGGAACACAATAAAGTAAAAGTACATTTTCAAAGCATTTTCATGCCGGACAGTTGGAATTTCTGGACCATCAGGTGGTTTGATATCTTTCACTGAGGTGAAAGTAATTGGTGTGAAAAATGCACCAATTCTGGAGATGGATAGCTGGCTGCATGGTTTGAAGGCCCACATAAATGTTAAAATTATTTTCCTCACCCTGATGGTCCAGAATTTTTTTGTTATGTGTAGCCGAGGCGAATGTCTTCTACTTCGATTCGGTGTTGCGCCCCAAATTCTTGCTTGCACGGTGAGCAAGAATAGATGGTTTTTTGTAGGAGTCATAGGACCCTGCCATTTGACTTTGCATGAACTGGATGACCCAACTTGGGCTATGTGGAAGACCCTGACAGTGGACTTTAGATCGTGCAAAGGACCCAGTTGCTAGAATTTGGACCAAGTGCAGATCCTCGCCGCTGGATTTTTAACCATGTGGAAGACCCCGCCGCTGGATTTTAAACTGCGTGGAGAAGTCAGTCGCTGTATTTTGCACCGCATGGAGCTCCCCGCCTCTAGATTTTTGGCCAACTGGAGGACCCCACCGCTGGATTTTTCACTAAGTGGTGGATCCACTTTGAATCTGCATTGTGCCCAAATTCTTGCTTGCAATGTGGGCAAGGCAAGGTTGTTTCTTGCAGATAGAAGAGGATTTCAATACTTGTAAACACAGTATGAGTGGGACTTCAATGCACGAAGAGGACCTAGGCCCAGCTACACACCCATTGGACCTTGGAATGATATACTAAGGTAACTTCTGACACCAATTCCATGCCGGACAGTCGTAATTTCGCACCCTCAGGATGATTGCTATTTATCAGTTAGGTGAAAGTAATTGGTGTGAAAAATGCACCAATACCAGAGATGGTAAAGCTAAATCTAGGGGGTTGAAGATTTTTGAAAACCATGTGTGCATGCTTTAAAGACATAGACACAGGTTGCTAAATTCTTTGTACTCCTCCTGATGGTCCAGAATATGTTTGTTTTGTGTAGCAGAGGCAAATGTCTTGTATATTGAATTGGTGTAGCTCCTCAAAATTCTTGCTTGCACTATTAGCAAGAATAGGTTGTTTCTTGTAGGAAGAATAGGATTGGTGCGCTCACGACATACTAGAAGAGTGCAACTGCAGTGGATGACGAGGACCGCGTTGCGAACATACTCCCTTTGGACCTTGGAGGAACACATTAAGGTAAAAGTAAATTTTCAAAGCATTTTCATGCCGGACAGTTGGAATTTCTGGACCATTAGGTGGTTTAATATCTTTCAGTGAGGCAAAAGTAATTGGTGTGAAAATGAAATGCGGCAATTCTGGAGATGTCTAGCTGGCTATACCGCATTGAAGAGGGACATTTTTTACATCATGTGTGCATGCTTTAAAGACATAGACACAGGTTGCTAAATTCTTTGTACTCCTCCTGATGGTCCAGAATATGTTTGTTTTGTGTAGCAGAGGCAAATGTCTTGTATATTGAATTGGTGTAGCTCCTCAAAATTCTTGCTTGCACTATTATCAAGAATAGGTTGTTTCTTGTAGGAAGAATAGGATTGGTGCGCTTTCGACATACTAGAAGAGTGCAACTGCAGTGGATGACGAGGACCGCTTTGCGAACATACTCCCTTTGGACCTTGGAGGAACACATTAAGGTAAAAGTAAATTTTCAAAGCATTTTCATGCCGGACAGTTGGAATTTCTGGACCATCAGGTGGTTTGATATCTTTCACTGAGGTGAAAGTAATTGGTGTGAAAAATGCACCAATTCTGGAGATGGATAGCTGGCTGCATGGTTTGAAGGCCCACATAAATGTTAAAATTATTTTCCTCACCCTGATGGTCCAGAATTTTTTTGTTATGTCTAGCCGAGGCGAATGTATTCTACTTCGATTCGGTGTTGCGCCCCAAATTCTTGCTTGCACAGTGAGCAAGAATAGATGGTTTTTTGTAGGAGTCATAGGACCCTGCCATTTGACTTTGCACGAACTGGATGACCCAACTTGGGCTATGTGGAAGACCCTGACAGTGGACTTTAGATCGTGCAAAGGACCCAGTTGCTAGAATTTGGACCAAGTGCAGATCCTCGCCGCTGGATTTTTAACCATGTGGAAGACCCCGCCGCTGGATTTTAAACTGCGTGGAGAAGTCAGTCGCTGTATTTTGCACCGCATGGAGCTCCCCGCCTCTGGATTTTTGGCCAACTGGAGGACCCCACCGCTGGATTTTTCACTAAGTGGTGGATCCACTTTGAATCTGCATTGTGCCCAAATTCTTGCTTGCAATGTGGGCAAGGCTAGGTTGTTTCTTGTAGATAGAAGAGGATTTCAATACTTGTAAAGACAGTATGAGTGGGACTGCAATGCACGAAGAGGACCTAGGCCCAGCTACACACCCATTGGACCTTGGAATGATATACTAAGGTAACTTCTGACACCAATTCCATGCCGGACAGTCGTAATTTCGCACCCTCAGGATGATTGCTATCTATCAGTTAGGTGAAAGTAATTGGTGTGAAAAATGCACCAATACCAGAGATGGTAAAGCTAAATCTAGGGGTTGAAGATTTTTGAAAACCATGTGTGCATGCTTTAAAGACATAGACACAGGTTGCTAAATTCTTTGTACTCCTCCTGATGGTCCAGAATATGTTTGTTTTGTGTAGCAGAGGCAAATGTCTTGTATATTGAATTGGTGTAGCTCCTCAAAATTCTTGCTTGCACTATTAGCAAGAATAGGTTGTTTCTTGTAGGAAGAATAGGATTGGTGCGCTCACGACATACTAGAAGAGTGCAACTGCAGTGGATGACGAGGACCGCGTTGCGAACATACTCCCTTTGGACCTTGGAGGAACACATTAAGGTAAAAGTAAATTTTCAAAGCATTTTCATGCCGGACAGTTGGAATTTCTGGACCATTAGGTGGTTTAATATCTTTCAGTGAGGCAAAAGTAATTGGTGTGAAAATGAAATGCGGCAATTCTGGAGATGGCTAGCTGGCTATACCGCATTGAAGAGGGACATTTTTACATCATGTGTGCATGCTTTAAAGACATAGACACAGGTTGCTAAATTCTTTGTACTCCTCCTGATGGTCCAGAATATGTTTGTTTTGTGTAGCAGAGGCAAATGTCTTGTATATTGAATTGGTGTAGCTCCTCAAAATTCTTGCTTGCACTATTAGCAAGAATAGGTTGTTTCTTGTAGGAAGAATAGGATTGGTGCGCTTATGACATACTGGAAGAGTGCAACTGCAGTGGATGACGAGGACCGCGTTGCGAACATACTCCCTTTGGACCTTGGAGGAACACATTAAGGTAAAAGTAAATTTTCAAAGCATTTTCATGCCGGACAGTTGGAATTTCTGGACCATCAGGTGGTTTGATATCTTTCACTGAGGTGAAAGTAATTGGTGTGAAAAATGCACCAATTCTGGAGATGGATAGCTGGCTGCATGGTTTGAAGGCCCACATAAATGTTAAAATCATTTTCCTCACCCTGATGGTCCAGAATTTTTTGTTATGTGTAGCCGAGGCGAATGTCTTCTACTTCGATTCGGTGTTGCGCCCCAAATTCTTGCTTGCACGGTGAGCAAGAATAGATGGTTTTTGTAGGAGTCATAGGACCCTGCCATTTGACTTTGCACGAACTGGATGACCCAACTTGGGCTATGTGGAAGACCCTGACAGTGGACTTTAGATCGTGCAAAGGACCCAGTTGCTAGAATTTGGACCAAGTGCAGATCCTCGCCGCTGGATTTTTAACCATGTGGAAGACCCCGCCGCTGGATTTTAAACTGCGTGGAGAAGTCAGTCGCTGTATTTTGCACCGCATGGAGCTCCCCGCCTCTGGATTTTTGGCCAACTGGAGGACCCCACCGCTGGATTTTTCACTAAGTGGTGGATCCACTTTGAATCTGCATTGTGCCCAAATTCTTGCTTGCAATGTGGGCAAGGCTAGGTTGTTTCTTGTAGATAGAAGAGGATTTCAATACTTGTAAAGACAGTATGAGTGGGACTGCAATGCACGAAGAGGACCTAGGCCCAGCTACACACCCATTGGACCTTGGAATGATATACTAAGGTAACTTCTGACACCAATTCCATGCCGGACAGTCGTAATTTCGCACCCTCAGGATGATTGCTATCTATCAGTTAGGTGAAAGTAATTGGTGTGAAAAATGCACCAATACCAGAGATGGTAAAGCTAAATCTAGGGGTTGAAGATTTTTGAAAACCATGTGTGCATGCTTTAAAGACATAGACACAGGTTGCTAAATTCTTTGTACTCCTCCTGATGGTCCAGAATATGTTTGTTTTGTGTAGCAGAGGCAAATGTCTTGTATATTGAATTGGTGTAGCTCCTCAAAATTCTTGCTTGCACTATTAGCAAGAATAGGTTGTTTCTTGTAGGAAGAATAGGATTGGTGCGCTCACGACATACTAGAAGAGTGCAACTGCAGTGGATGACGAGGACCGCGTTGCGAACATACTCCCTTTGGACCTTGGAGGAACACATTAAGGTAAAAGTAAATTTTCAAAGCATTTTCATGCCGGACAGTTGGAATTTCTGGACCATTAGGTGGTTTAATATCTTTCAGTGAGGCAAAAGTAATTGGTGTGAAAATGAAATCCGGCAATTCTGGAGATGGCTAGCTGGCTATACCGCATTGAAGAGGGACATTTTTACATCATGTGTGCATGCTTTAAAGACATAGACACAGGTTGCTAAATTCTTTGTACTCCTCCTGATGGTCCAGAATATGTTTGTTTTGTGTAGCAGAGGCAAATGTCTTGTATATTGAATTGGTGTAGCTCCTCAAAATTCTTGCTTGCACTATTAGCAAGAATAGGTTGTTTCTTGTAGGAAGAATAGGATTGGTGCGCTTATGATATACTGGAAGAGTGCAACTGCAGTGGATGACGAGGACCGCTTGCGAACATACTCCCTTTGGACCTTGGAGGAACACATTAAGGTAAAAGTAAATTTTCAAAGCATTTTCATGCCGGACAGTTGGAATTTCTGGACCATCAGGTGGTTTGATATCTTTCACTGAGGTGAAAGTAATTGGTGTGAAAAATGCACCAATTCTGGAGATGGATAGCTGGCTGCATGGTTTGAAGGCCCACATAAATGTTAAAATCATTTTCCTCACCCTGATGGTCCAGAATTTTTTGTTATGTGTAGCCGAGGCGAATGTCTTCTACTTCGATTCGGTGTTGCGCCCCAAATTCTTGCTTGCACGGTGAGCAAGAATAGATGGTTTTTGTAGGAGTCATAGGACCCTGCCATTTGACTTTGCACGAACTGGATGACCCAACTTGGGCTATGTGGAAGACCCTGACAGTGGACTTTAGATCGTGCAAAGGACCCAGTTGCTAGAATTTGGACCAAGTGCAGATCCTCGCCGCTGGATTTTTAACCATGTGGAAGACCCCGCCGCTGGATTTTAAACTGCGTGGAGAAGTCAGTCGCTGTATTTTGCACCGCATGGAGCTCCCCGCCTCTGGATTTTTGGCCAACTGGAGGACCCCACCGCTGGATTTTTCACTAAGTGGTGGATCCACTTTGAATCTGCATTGTGCCCAAATTCTTGCTTGCAATGTGGGCAAGGCTAGGTTGTTTCTTGTAGATAGAAGAGGATTTCAATACTTGTAAAGACAGTATGAGTGGGACTGCAATGCACGAAGAGGACCTAGGCCCAGCTACACACCCATTGGACCTTGGAATGATATACTAAGGTAACTTCTGACACCAATTCCATGCCGGACAGTCGTAATTTCGCACCCTCAGGATGATTGCTATCTATCAGTTAGGTGAAAGTAATTGGTGTGAAAAATGCACCAATACCAGAGATGGTAAAGCTAAATCTAGGGGTTGAAGATTTTTGAAAACCATGTGTGCATGCTTTAAAGACATAGACACAGGTTGCTAAATTCTTTGTACTCCTCCTGATGGTCCAGAATATGTTTGTTTTGTGTAGCAGAGGCAAATGTCTTGTATATTGAATTGGTGTAGCTCCTCAAAATTCTTGCTTGCACTATTAGCAAGAATAGGTTGTTTCTTGTAGGAAGAATAGGATTGGTGCGCTCATGACATACTAGAAAAGTGCATCTGCAGTGGATGACGAGGACCGCGTTGCGAACATACTCCTTTTGGACCTTGAAGGAACACATTAAGGTAAAAGTAAATTTTCAAAGCATTTTCATGCCGGATAGTTGGAATTTCTGGACTATCAGGTGGTTTGATATCTTTCAGTGAGGCAAAAGTAATTGGTGTGAAAATGAAATCCGGCAATTCTGGAGATGGCTAGCTGGCTATACCGCATTGAAGAGGGACATTTTTACATCATGTGTGCATGCTTTAAAGACATAGACACAGGTTGCTAAATTCTTTGTACTCCTCCTGATGGTCCAGAATATGTTTGTTTTGTGTAGCAGAGGCAAATGTCTTGTATATTGAATTGTGTAGATCCTCAAAATTCTTGCTTGTACTATTAGCAAGAATAGGTTGTTTCTTGTAGGGAGAATAGGATTGGTGCGCTTATGATATACTGGAAGAGTGCAACTGCAGTGGATGACGAGGACCGCTTTGCGAACATACTCCCTTTGGACCTTGGAGGAACACATTAAGGTAAAAGTAAATTTTCAAAGCATTTTCATGCCGGACAGTTGGAATTTCTGGACCATCAGGTGGTTTGATATCTTTCACTGAGGTGAAAGTAATTGGTGTGAAAAATGCACCAATTCTGGAGATGGATAGCTGGCTGCATGGTTTGAAGGCCCACATAAATGTTAAAATCATTTTCCTCACCCTGATGGTCCAGAATTTTTTTGTTATGTGTAGCCGAGGCTAATGTCTTCTACTTCGATTCGGTGTTGCGCCCCAAATTCTTGCTTGCACGGTGAGCAAGAATAGATGTTTTTTGTAGGAGTGATAGGACCCTGCCATTTGACTTTGCACGAACTGGATGACCCAACTTGGGCTATGTGGAAGACCCTGACAGTGGACTTTAGATCGTGCAAAGGACCCAGTTGCTAGAATTTGGACCAAGTGCAGATCCTCGCCGCTGGATTTTTAACCATGTGGAAGACCCCGCCGCTGGATTTTAAACTGCGTGGAGAAGTCAGTCGCTGTATTTTGCACCGCATGGAGCTCCCCGCCTCTGGATTTTTGGCCAACTGGAGGACCCCACCGCTGGATTTTTCACTAAGTGGTGGATCCACTTTGAATCTGCATTGTGCCCAAATTCTTGCTTGCAATGTGGGCAAGGCTAGGTTGTTACTTGTAGATAAAAGAGGATTTCAATACTTGTAAAGACAGTATGAGTGGGACTGCAATGCACGAAGAGGACCTAGGCCCAGCTACACACCCATTGGACCTTGAAATGATATACTAAGGTAACTTCTGACACCAATTCCATGCCGGACAGTCGTAATTTCGCACCCTCAGGATGATTGCTATCTATCAGTTAGGTGAAAGTAATTGGTGTGAAAAATGCACCAATACCAGAGATGGTAAAGCTAAATCTAGGGGGTTGAAGATTTTTGAAAACCATGTGTGCATGCTTTAAAGACATAGACACAGGTTGCTAAATTCTTTGTACTCCTCCTGATGGTCCAGAATATGTTTGTTTTGTGTAGCGGAGGCAAATGTCTTGTATATTGAATTGGTGTAGCTCCTCAAAATTCTTGCTTGCACTATTAGCAAGAATAGGTTGTTTCTTGTAGGAAGAATAGGATTGGTGCGCTCACGACATACTAGAAGAGTGCAACTGCAGTGGATGACGAGGACCGCGTTGCGAACATACTCCCTTTGGACCTTGTGGGAACACATTAAGGTAAAAGTAAATTTTCAAAGCATTTTCATGCCGGACAGTTGGAATTTCTGGACCATCAGGTGGTTTGATATCTTTCACTGAGGTGAAAGTAATTGGTGTGAAAAATGCACCAATTCTGGAGATGGATAGCTGGCTGCATGGTTTAAAGGCCCACATAAATGTTAAAATCATTTTCCTCACCCTGATGGTCCAGAATTTTTTTGTTATGTGTAGCCGAGGCGAATGTCTTCTACTTCGATTCGGTGTTGCGCCCCAAATTCTTGCTTGCACGGTGAGCAAGAATAGATGTTTTTTTGTAGGAGTCATAGGACCCTGCCATTTGACTTTGCACGAACTGGATGACCCAACTTGGGCTATGTGGAAGACCCTGACAGTGGACTTTAGATCGTGCAAAGGACCCAGTTGCTAGAATTTGGACCAAGTGCAGATCCTCGCCGCTGGATTTTTAACCATGTGGAAGACCCCGCCGCTGGATTTTAAACTGCGTGGAGAAGTCAGTCGCTGTATTTTGCACCGCATGGAGCTCCCCGCCTCTGGATTTTTGGCCAACTGGAGGACCCCACCGCTGGATTTTTCACTAAGTGGTGGATCCACTTTGAATCTGCATTGTGCCCAAATTCTTGCTTGCAATGTGGGCAAGGCTAGGTTGTTTCTTGTAGATAGAAGAGGATTTCAATACTTGTAAAGACAGTATGAGTGGGACTGCAATGCACGAAGAGGACCTAGGCCCAGCTACACACCCATTGGACCTTGGAATGATATACTAAGGTAACTTCTGACACCAATTCCATGCCGGACAGTCATAATTTCGCACCCTCAGGATGATTGCTATCTATCAGTTAGGTGAAAGTAATTGGTGTGAAAAATGCACCAATACCAGAGATGGTAAAGCTAAATCTAGGGGGTTGAAGATTTTTGAAAACCATGTGTGCATGCTTTAAAGACATAGACACAGGTTGCTAAATTCTTTGTACTCCTCCTGATGGTCCAGAATATGTTTGTTTTGTGTAGCAGAGGCAAATGTCTTGTATATTGAATTGGTGTAGCTCTTCAAAATTCTTGCTTGCACTATTAGCAAGAATAGGTTGTTTCTTGTAGGAAGAATAGGATTGGTGCGCTCACGACATACTAGAAAAATGCAACTGCAGTGGATGACGAGGACCGCGTTGCGAACATACTCCCTTTGGACCTTGGGGGAACACATTAAGGTAAAAGTAAATTTTCAAAGCATTTTCATGCCGGACAGTTGGAATTTCTGGACCATAAGGCGGTTTGATATCTTTCACTGAGGTGAAAGTAATTGGTGTGAAAAATGCACCAATTCTGGAGATGGATAGCTGGCTGTATGGTTTAAAGGCCCACATAAATGTTAAAATCATTTTCCTCACCCTGATGGTCCAGAATTTTTTTGTTATGTGTAGCCGAGGCGAATGTCTTCTACTTCGATTCGGTGTTGCGCCCCAAATTCTTGCTTGCACGGTGAGCAAGAATAGATGTTTTTTTGTAGGAGTCATAGGACCCTGCCATTTGACTTTGCACGAACTGGATGACCCAACTTGGGCTATGTGGAAGACCCTGACAGTGGACTTTAGATCGTGCAAAGGACCCAGTTGCTAGAATTTGGACCAAGTGCAGATCCTCGCCGCTGGATTTTAAACTGCGTGGAGAAGTCAGTCGCTGTATTTTGCACCGCATGGAGCTCCCCGCCTCTGGATTTTTGGCCAACTGGAGGACCCCACCGCTGGATTTTTCACTAAGTGGTGGACCCACTTTGAATCTGCATTGTGCCCAAATTCTTGCTTGTAATGTGGGCAAGGCTACGTTGTTTCTTGTAGATAGAAGAGGATTTCAATACTTGTAAAGACAGTATGAGTGGGACTGCAATGCACGAAGAGGACCTAGGCCCAGCTACACACCCATTGGACCTTGGAATGATATACTAAGGTAACTTCTGACACCAATTCCATGCCGGACAGTCGTAATTTCGAGGGGTCGTAGTTGTTTGTGGCAAACTATTGCTTCTATTGCTATTCGCCCGCCCTCCCCACCTCCTTGATCTGTAGCCGCCTGTTCCCCGACCCCTAGCTCTGGGTTGTTTCTCCCTATCACTCTCGGACCCTTCTGTTTCTGTAGAAGAGAGATCCGACTTGAGATTGGTATCTGGTTTATTTAGAAACACATAGGCTCTATTTTCTTTAAAGTCCAACGAGTCCCTAAGGAACTGTTTATGTTTGCGCTCTTTTAGGTGGTACTGGTACCTCTCAATGGTATTCTGCAGGAGGGCCTCCTTATTCCCAAACTCCGGGTCCTGCTGGAAATTTTTTGTGATATCAATCTGTTCAACAAGGTTTTTCTCAATTTTGTCCAGTGTCCCCCGTTCCTCCTCTAAAAGGAGTTGCATAAGTCTGAGCGAACTATTAGTCGCCTCCCTCTCCCATTTTCTGAGGAGTTCTGGGTTTCTACTCCTACTCGCAGGTATCAATGTGATATGGAGACCTCTTGGTACTATACTCTGCCTGATGTAATGTTCCAATCCCTGTACCTCCCACCATGAGCTTACATGTTCCTTATAGACTCTAGTTAGTTCAGAGAAAGCGCTATTTAGAGTGGGTGTATATTTTTTCTGAACAAAGGTCTGCTCAGAAAATACCGTACTGGCTTCCGATAGCCAGATGTTTTTGTCCAGTCCTGTTGTAAGGAAGCCGGCCATGCCCTAAGATGAATGAAAAATACACACAACAAACTATGGTTGTCAGGGATCAACATGCACTTATTCTGTGTCCAACCTGACCATTGCCCAAACTCACTGAAAATACATATCTAAAAGGGGCAAAGTACTGTATTAAAACATAACTTTTAATGATAACTCAAACCGATAAAATATCGCCCCACAAAACATATAGGACATCTCATAAAGCCATATATACCATTGACCTCCTGATATAGTGGTGCATACGATATGCAAGACCCTTTATGTCCCTACTTGGCCTGTTGCACCCTATATAACTGTAATCACGAGGTCCAAAAAAACCCCGCAAGGGGTGGCCACGTGCCGGAACCTAACCCTACTTGTCAGTCCCTATATAGGAGCGGTAGGAGTCAGGGGTCAAAAGGCACAGAAAATCAAAAAGATGTAGCCAGCTAAGCAGAAAATAAACAGGTGAGGCGAAAAAACACATAAAGGTGCAGTGACAGCGTCCCAACGCGTTTCCTCACTCTCCACACCTATGACTCACCGAGCACTAGATTCATCAGGGGATGCTAGTGTAGTGTACGGGAGCTGTAATACCCGTCACTACAGAAGGGTCACTTGTGTGCGGTCGTTCCCCTCAGTTTTGAGGAGATTGGTGTAATACATCTTCATGTAATGCAATACTGTGTATTTCCCTGTTACTGTGATATTTGCCATGTTCAGGCCTGCTAGGGGTGTCATTCCAGCTCTTAGACACTAGAGGGAGCTAGGGAGCCCTAGTTTATAAATAGGCCCAGTCAGGGGAAGAAAAGGCAGATTAGACTGTGTCTAAGTTAAGTGCAGGCCATGAGCCTGTGAAGTCCAGCTCAGGCCTTGAGCCTGTGAAGGCAAGGCCCAGGCCTTGTACCCGCTGAAGTCAGCCCAGGCCCTATCGCCTGTGGGGGTCCAGCCTAGGAAGATTCATGCCCTAGGAGGAGCAGTCCAGACCCTAGAACTAGTGGAGAAGTGTTGCCTCCTTAGTCAAGCTGCAAGCAGGACAAGTATCCCTGGAGAGAGAGTTGCCTGAAGTGTGTTGCTGCATTAAGAGTAAGATTAAAGCCCGATCTTAGGAGGCCTGTCTTGAAGATAGCTTTTGTGACTGTGATTAATAGCCTGAACCACTGCTGTGACTGTATTGTAACGTGTGGAATATTCTGAAACCTATTGACTGTTCATCTATTTTCAACTACGTTCAGTAAAGTTATCCTGTTATTCAAGTATAAGGATTCCTCAATTATTCCACCTGTCACTACACGGTGTGCCACCGTTCAATTGGCACTGGCGTCACGACATTCATCACCTGCCTGTTCCAGTGCTGACCCGATTGAAGACGACAGTCGGTCCCAGGTTAGTGGGTTGCCCTGCACTACAAAGCCCAGCATACCTAAAGCTACACTACTGACCCCCTGGGACACTGCACTAGGCTCATTATTTCAAAACATTTAGCCTGTACATCATAAACAACAAGTGACCATGTCTAATACCAAAGATATACAAAGGATATAAACTCCATCGGACAGATGGGAAGGTACAGCGTATAGCAGCAACCTCCTGAGGGACACAATCCTGTGAAGAAGGGAGCCCAAAAATAGATGTCAAACTACCAGACTCAAATAAAATCATAAAACAGAGTTAGGTTCACATAGCAATAAGTCAGGGATGGTACAGGTATACTCACTGAAGGTGAGGTGGATAGAGGAGTCCGCCCTCATACACACCAACTGCGCGCCTTGTTCCGGCATCACTACACCGATTTTCGAGTCCCTGACTAGCTCAATATTAGTCTGGTTTAAATAGGGGCATGTATTATGATCAGCCAATCCGTGGCGATTACGTACATATGCGCATAATAATCGCATATGATCGCGCCTGCGCACGTTTATTCACTGGACGCCGAAATCGTAAGCCACATGGTCGGCCCGCACATAATCGCGTCATATCGCGCGACTACCATACTTCCGGTCGCGCGTCACGCTGAAGGGAGGAGATGCTGAAAAGAGGAGAGCCGGGTAGGGATCCGCCCATCCCATAATTAAAATAGAAGGCAGCAGTCACCTCATGTGGGGATGGAGGGAGGAGCGGAACGCCCAAAAGGCTAACCGCTACAACCCACTCCATCCTAAAGCACTATTAGCGTATGTCAAAATCGCGCTGACATCCGCACATATAATAGGGCATTTAAATGTCGGTTCATAACACCAGGGTGGACAAACAAATTAATTATATACATTGTATCACATCTAATTAAGGATCATAGTTCATGGGAAGAAAAGTACTGGGAATTCTTCATTGCCCCAGAATGAGTCACACAAAAGGGCTGAAGTTAAGTTGTTCATTTAAGCCGAGGGGGCTGGTGGTGTTCAGTCTGAAGATCCACCAGGTCTTCCTCTGAAGTATCGGCAAGCTACTGTGCCACCCGGTATTAGTGGTGGGCACTGGCAGTGGGCACACTACAGTCAGTGGAAGTCGGCCTGACACACACTAGCAGGCAAGCAACTGAAATTACACTAAAGTGTAAAAATTAAATGCCTTTTTTTGATGCAAAGTCCTGTGCCACACGGTATGACAGGGGTGGGCACTGGCAGTGGGCACACTACAGTCAGTGGAAGTCAGCCTGACACACACTAGCAGGCAAGCAACTGAAATTACACTAAAGTGTAAAAATTAAATGCCTTTTTTTGATGCAAAGTCCTATGCCACACGGTATGACAGGGGTGGGCACTGGCAGTGGGCACACTACAGTCAGTGGAAGTCGGCCTGACAAACACTAGCAGCAGGCAAGGAACTGAAATTACACTAAAGTGTAAAAATTAAAAGCCTTTTTTTGATGCAAAGTCCTGTGCCACACGGTATGACAGGGGTGGGCATTGGCAGTGGGCACACTACAGTCTGTGGGCCTGCAGCTCCTCACACACAGGCAGGCCAGGCAACTGCAATATATATGGAGAAAAAGAAAAAAAGCAGACTAATGTTGCAGCCCTAAAAAGGGCTTTTTGGGGTGCTGTCAGAACGTTGTCCTTATAGCAGAGATCAGATGAGTCTTTCAGGACTGGAGTGGACACTGAATACACTAGCCTAGCTATCGATTTCCCTATTAAATCAGCAGCAATTACACTTTCCCTCCTCTCACTAAGACTGCAGCTTCCGAATGAATCTAAAATGGATGCTGTTCAGGAGATGGGAGGGTCTGGGAGGGAGTGTATGCTGCTGATTGGCTGGAATGTGTCTGCTGACTGTGAGGTACAGGGTCAAAGTTTGCTCAATGATGATGTATAGGGGGCGGACCGAACATCGCAGGCTGCGGCGAACGCGAACAAGCTATGTTTGCCGGGAACTGTTCGCCGGCGGTTAGTTCGGGCCATCTCTAGACAGCCATAACTTTTTTATATTTCGGTCTTCAGAGCTGTATGATGGCTTGTTTTTTTGTGTAGCGAACTGTATTTTTTATTGGTTCCATTTTTGTAGTATGTACGACTTTTTGATCACTGTTATTTAACTTTTTAGAGGACAAGATGACAAAAATAATTATGAATCGCATGTTGTTTATCATAAAGAATTTTAAAAAATATTTTAATAGTTCAGACATTTTCGGACACGACGATACCTAAGGCCTCTTTCACACTAGCGTTTTAGCTTTCCGTCCTAGAGATCCGTCCTCGGGTCTCTAGGACGGAAAGCTACTGATCAGGATTATCCCCATGCATCCTGAATGGAGAGAAATCCGTTCAGGATGCATCAGGATGTCTTCCGTTCAGTATGTCAACGTTTTTTGGACGTTGACAAAAGCGCAGCATGCTGCGGATTTGTCTCCGTCCAAAAATCCGGAAGACATGCCGCAACGCCGGATCCGGAATTAATGCCCATTGAAGGGCATTAGTCTGGATCCGGCCTTTAGCTAAACGTCGTTTCCGCGCATTGCCGGAACCGACGTTTAGCTTTTTGTCAATGGTTACTATGGCAGCCAGGACGCTAAAGTCCTGGTTGCCATAGTAAAGAGTAGGGAGCGGGGAGCAGCATACTTACATTCCGTGCGGCTCCCGGGACGCTCTAGGATGACGTCAGGGCGCCCCAGTGCATAGATCACGTGATCGCACGGATCACGTGATCCATGCGCGCGGGGCGCTCTGACGTCATTCAGGAGCGCCCGGGGAGCCGCACGGAATGTAAGTATGCCGCTCCCCCGCTCCCCACTGCTACTATGGCAACCAGGACGCTAGTAGCGTCCTGGCTGTCATAGTAACACTGAAAGCATTTTGAAGACTGATCAGTCTTCAAATGCTTTCAGTTCACTTGCGTTGTGCAGGATCCGGCGTGCATTCCGGCGACGGAAGTGCACGCCGGATCCTAACAACGCTAGTGTGAAAGAGGCCTAATACATGTTTATTTTTTTATAGTTTGGAAAAGTGGAGTGATTTAAACTTTTAATATATTGGTGATTTTTTAAATTGTTTTTTATAATTATTAGACCCCTTAGAGGCCTACATTTCACCAAAGGGACTCTAATCGGAAGGCAGAGGGATCCGCATCCCTCTTAAGGGGGTTGTCCAGGATCAAATTTGTTTTTTTTTAAAGTGTACTCACTATTAACAGCTGAATCAATGTCCCCCCATATGTTTTTAGGTATTTTCGCCATTTCTACATGGCTCCGACGGTCCCCCACGCATTGTGTACATCTATGTTAATTTTTGCCTAACTTCCTGCCGCACTGCACTGTGGTTCCTAGCGCGGCATCACATGGTTTCATCTCCGCTGTGACTCCGCCCTCTCATTAATATTCCACCTCCTGCCGGACATCGCCACCTTCTCCGTGCCTCCTTAATTCATTATAAAGCGCCCTGCCCAGTGACGTCGCCGTACCAGATGGGCGTGGCTTAGCACGGTTAGTTACCGCCTTGTTACCCCCCTTCCAGGCACTTTGAATAATTCATGTGGCAGAGGGTAATGTCACCGGGCTCCTTGCAAAGCAGAAGAAGAGGCTTTGCTCGGCAGAAAGGGACCCGATTTGTCACTAAGTCTTGGAAACACAGCACTTCCGGCTGAGAGTTGGAGATTTAAAAACTGGGCATTAGAAATGTCAGGTAAAGGTAGGACAGGCACGATTGTAACATTCAGGGCATTATTGTACACATACTCCAGTCTTTCCAATCCCGGACAACCCCATTAAATATTAGTATCACTCAAGTCCAATTTTGTTAAGGGGTTAATGGTCAAAGCTACACTCCTTACATCTATGAAACACTACCCAAAAAGAGTGCAAAAAAACCTTCTTAGTAGATTAAAAATAATAATTTTTATTATAAACATGATTAAAAGGTAATAATCACAAAAATACAAATAGCGAAAGGGAAAAACACTTGCACAGCACCACTATGCACCCTTTTGTACTCAAATTTATGTAATAATGAAGGCTATCTAGGTAGTCTATATATTTAAATGCACTAGCTATAAAATATTGGACCAAAGCCCTGCAATTTCACATGGTGTTTCCCAGTACTGACCTAATGAGTGAAACTACCTGAATCATCAACCATGGTGTAAGAAAAAAACAGTGCCAGTTTGTAACAATGATAGAGACTAGTGTATCAAATAAAATAAAGTACACATACCTAATAAGGATAAAGAGGGTTGTAGCAAAAAGATACACCACCAGGGGCGGAATGGTTCTAGGCCCCCAAAGAAAAGGCCATATATGTTTCGGGAACAACAACTGATGTTCTTACGTCAGGTCATGGAGCTGCGTTCGTATGTTAATTCTACACAATGACCACTACATGTTTATCCATGTTTTAACACTGTATGTAGACTGTGTATGTAATCTTACTGGTAAAAAAATGTTCATGTTGAAAAGGCATATTTGCCAATAGCAACCATTCAAATTCCTCCTTTCATGAGCAAAAGTAGGTGACCAACATAACAAGTGGATTTGGATTTGTTGCTATGGGCAGGTATGACACTTCTAATTTCCCCAATGTACAGTCCCTGACAAAAGTCTTGTCGCTTCTCTATTTTGTAGAAACTCCTGCTATTAACCTGACTTTTAATTAATCAATTAGTGTTAGAAATAGCTCATATGAAAAGCTAAAACCCTCCCAAATGATGTTTAATGCACTGAAATAAATTAGCTTCAGTGAAAAAAGATTTATCATTTAATAAAGACAGAAAGGTCAAATTTTGGCAAGACAAAATTTTTGTCGCCTATACAGAAATTGAACAACTTTACTGCAAATCCAAAAATATGTCAGCAAATTAAGTAGTGGTGCTGTGAGATCCAAATTTAATATCTTGTATGACTTCCATGAGCTTGAAGGACAGCATTCATGCGGTTTGGCAAGGCTTCATCAATATTCTTTGGTTTCGTCTTCCATGCTTCCTCTTTCATCCTACCCCTCATATGCTCAATGATGTTCATGTCTGGTTACTGGGCTGGCCAATCCTGAAACATCTTGATCTTCTTCGCCTTAAGGAACTTTGATGTGGAGATGGAAATAAGCGATGGAGCACCATCCTGCTGCAGAATTTGGCCTTTTTTCTGGTTGGGAATATAAGAGGTAGCTAAGATTACTTGGTATTTTAGGCTATTAATGTTGCCTTCCACCCTGCAAATCCCTCGCACACCCCCATACTGGATGTAACCCCAGACCATGATTTTGCCTCCACCAAACTTCACTGTTTTTTGGGTAAATCTCGGCCCCATGCGAGTTCCAGTAGGTCTCCTGCAATATTTGCGGCGACTGTGGTGTAATTCAACAGAAGATTTAACTGGAAAATCCACCTTCTGACACTATTCCGACGTCCATCCTTTTAGCAGGCTGTGGGCCTTGGAAAATGCCACACGGTTTTTCAATTGTCTTTCGTTTAGTGCTGGCTTATGGGCACTGATTCGACCATGGAGGCCATTTCGAGACAGAATCCGACAAACTGTTCTGGTTGACACAGGGACTTCAGGTGACCAGGTCTCGTGGAGCTCTGCTGCAGTGGAAAATAGGCTGGCCTTGGATTTTCGAGCCAACAAACGGTCCTCTCGAGCAGTCTTCTTGCGGGGTCTGCCTGACCTGAGCTTGTCCAAAACGTCTCCAGTCTCTTCAAATCTTTTTTTTTATCCTCTGAACTTGACGCTGAGACACATTGAAGGTGTCTGCCACATCAGCAGTGGATCTGGTCTTCAGCCTCTTAATAATCAACACTTTAGTCTCAGAGTGAATCTTAGGCATGTTTGCAGAGGTCTAGTTGCAGTTGATGTGAAGGTCTAGTGTACTGCGGTTCTTTTATACACACCTGAGACCTAATTGATCCATTATCAGTCA
>JAKVIS010001908.1:0-27562 GCA_033119425.1 Bufotes viridis
TGGGTTTACAACCGCTAAATGTGACTGTGCCGTTAATAACCACCCTCTGTTTTCTATCACTGAGCCAGTTACTTACCCACATGCAGACATTTTCCCACAGTCCAAGCATTCTCATTTTATATATTAACCTATTATGTGGTACAGTGTCAAATGCTTTGAAGAAGCCCAGATATATAAGACATCCATTGATTTGCCGCTGTCAAGTCTAGAACTTATCTCCTGTGGTGATATGTACAGTATAAGTGCTGGGAGGCGTGTATATCCCACCCAGATGCCTCAGCTGGTTGAGATGACTGACATCCAGAAAGCTGTAGTGGTTTCAGCAAAGTGTAGTTTGCTGAGACAGTTTTGTCTAGATGTTGTTCTGGGCTGGATTTCATGTAGACTGGGGAATTAGGTTTGGTAGTGGGATCTGCCAGTCCACACCCTTCCACTATATTTATTGTCTTTTGCCGGAGGGGATCGCAGGTAAGACCAGCTGCTGTAATCAGGGAGGGATAAAACTACCTTCTGTGTATGACTTGGAGGAAAAAAGGCTGAGGAAGCCTGAGAGGCTCTGTGTGGTCTCAGCCAGGAGTGCTGAGGGGCAGGGGCCACGAGGTTTTGTAAAGCCTGAAGTTTGGGGGGCCCAGCAACGCCTACGGAAATAGGGTCACACGGTCAGAGTCTGGAGTACTTCTGGACCATCTCCCCCCAAGGGTGCTAGTCTGGTAACAGCCTGGAGGCTGCTGGACCGTTTATGGCTGAGGAACCTGGATCTAATCCCGTGTGTGAACGGCGCTCTATAGGTGAGGTAGAGACAACATATGTATTAGGTAGAGCCCAGATGGGCAGGTGTTTATTTTCAATGTTTATGTGTGTAATGGTGCTAAAGTGCCAAAATAAAGCACCTTTTGGACTTGAACCCCATTGTCAGAGGAAAAGTCTATGAAAGCGATCCCTTATACTCCTCAAATTAGTTTGACATGACAGATGCTGATATGGTGTTATTTGCTTATTTTCATTGAGGTACTCCAAGATAGCATCTCTTAGAAAACCTTCAAACAGTTTACCCATGACAGATGTTAAACCAGCCTATAGTTTCCAGGCTGTGTTTTTGGACCCTTTTTAAATATTTGCACCACATTTGCTATGCGCCAATCCTGTGGAACAGTCCCTGTCAATATAGAGTCCTTAAATATCAGAAATAAGGGTCTGGCTATGACATTACTTAATACTCTTAGGATACCGGGGTGTATGCCATCTGGTTCCGGCGATTAGTCTATTTCAATCTTTTTAAGACGCCGCTGTACTTCTTCCTGGGTCAGACAGGTCACTTTTAATGGGGATTTTACTTTTACATTCTGCATTTCATCTGACAGTTTATTTTCTTCAGTGAATACAGTGGAGAAAAAAAATACTTAATAGCTTTGCTCTCTCATCGCTCTCTGCAAACCTCCCCCCCCCCCCCCTCATAACTCTGTAAAGGGCCGACACCTTTAGATTTAAACTTTTTACCATTTATATAATTGAAGAACATTTTAGGGTTGGTTTTACTCTCTTTGGCAATTAATCTCTCGGTCTCTAGTTTGGCTGCTTTTATTTGTCTTTTAAAGCTCTGGGCGTAGTTAAAGGGGGGGGCTAGTATGTAAACAACTGCACGGGCGCAACTGCAGGGATGCTCCCTGCACAAATTGTCCCTCTTTGCGATTTTCAAGAAGACGCTTTTTGGACGCAGATAAAAGCGCAGCATGTTGTATTTTTTATCTCCGTCCAAAAAAGCGGAAACACTTGACGGAATGACGGATCCGCCATTGAAATGTATTAAGGGCGGATCCGTCATTGAAAATTGACGCATTAAGGTATCCGTTCCTCCACTCTGTGTATGCGCAGACCTTTAAAAATGGTAAAATAATAAATAATGGATCCGTTTTTATGGATGACAACGGAAAGACGGATCCGTTATTTCAATACAATTGTCAAACGGATCTGCAAACAGATCCGTTTGCAAATGAAATCCGTTTTCAAACATTTTAACGGATCCGTCGGGCAGTTCCGTTGACGGAACTGCCTGACGAAATCCTTCAACGCAAGTGTGAAAGTACCCTAACGTGGCGCTGTTTACTATATTGGGCCAGGTTCACACCAGTTATTTGGTCAGTTATTGTGAGCCAAAACGAGGTGCGGGTCAAAAACACAGAACAGGTACTGTGTTGGATGCACGCAAGCTGTGCTATCTTGTTGACTGTCTGTTCCAATGTGACTGTCTGTTCCCAATGTGCCCAGTTGCTCCTTGGGGGACCAAGGCAGCTGCCTCTTGAGCCCCGCTGGCCACTGCGTGACCGGCGGGGTGGAGGGCCCGCAGCCCCGCAAGTGCTTTTTTTAAGTGCGACGGCGGGCCCTCCCTATATGTTTAGTGCGGCTGCGCTGCGCTCAATGTCAGCAAACCTACTTAACCACCTCTAACTACTTCTTCCGTTCTGTACTTGCGGGCTGCCCAGGTGTGAGTTCGTTGCGCAATCCTGTGAGACCTGTGAACTCCCACGGCGGGTCTCACGGGGGCACGTGCCAATGGGATTGCGCAACAAACTCACACCTAGACAGCCCGGGGGGGGGGGGGGCTTGGTCGATGATTGGGGGATCTGTGGTGCACTCTGAATTTAAAAAGAAAGAATGGATAATGCACAAAACTGGCTTCATACCGGGTTGGGGGGGGGGCTGTTGGATTGTGGCATTGGATGATCTGTGGTGCGGCCAGCAACTAATGTCTGAATTCAAACAGTCACATTTTCTAAAGAGCACAACGGGGTGGCACTGCCCAAAACTTTCTTCAAGACACAAAAAACCTGCAATGTCGGGTTTTCCTCACTACAGATGGTGCTCTGCCTCCAAATCACAACAACTTATGTGACGAAGGAGAAAACAAATGTGGACGGCACTCGCCAAAAAAGTAGCTTCTTCATTCAGACATCATTAATGCAGACATCAAACATTATTGTTCCAGACATGGGGCGGACTTGGCATAGCGCAGGCAACAAGGAACTTGGTGACGGCCGTTTTGCGCCTCAGCGCATTGCATGCTAGGGTATGGGAAGGCGAGATCCAAGGGGCCCAAGTAAATTCTTGCCCAGGGTCCAATTAACGTTAAAAAGGGCCCTGTTCACATTAATATCATGACATCCTCAACAGTACAAATCTTTCCATTATTCCATTCGACCTCCTGACGAAGCCTCCTAAGGGTCCATTCAGATGTCCGTACTGCTCCGGCCCCATTGACTATAAAGCGGCAGGACAGCAAACATGCCGAGAGGTGGCCGGAAAAAAACTACGACATGTCAATGGGACTGGAGCGGTAGTCCGGGGGCATGCTTGCACTAGGGGCAGCACGGATCTGACAGGCTGTTCACCAGTCGGAACAGCCTAGCCTGCCGCTAGTGTGAAAGTACCCTTATCTGGCAGCCATAAGAGAACCAGAGGGGCCGAGAGTTTTAGTTGGAGGGAGCATACCTTGTTTATAATGTCCTCCACCTCTTTCCAAAAAGTGCCTAAAGCTGGGCAGGACCACCAGATATGATAGATGGTTCCTTTATTCTTATTGCATCTCCAACATTGGTCTGAAGGGAGAAGATTTATATGGTAGAGGAACTCTACAGTTCGAAACCATCTTGATAGTATCTGTTGGATACAAATTTCTGATCAGAAGTGTCTAGTGAAAAACCCAATTCTTTCTCCCAAGTCGCTGAATAGGAGGGCTTTTGTGGTGCATGATTTATTGACAATTGTTTATAAATCACCGAAAGATACTTTGGTGTCGGGTAAGGTAGTAATATATAGGCTTCCAACCACGTGGGGTCAGGCAAAGTCAAGTGTTTGGATTTTTAAAACCTAGTGCAAGTTAATGGTGCGATGTCTGGTAATGAGATGCCACCTTGGTCACCAGATGGTGAGAAGTAAAGAGAAAATATGGGCAAGATAAATTGGTCAGGGAAGCCAAGGGTCTTCAGGGTTTTACGCATGTATCGCCAACTCACTCTATCAAATGCTTTCTCGACGTAAGTGCCAAGAAGGACCAAGGGGGAATTCCTCTGTTTTGCAATGTGTACGGCATTTAGGACTCTACTGATGTTATGTCTACAATATATACTGGAGAGTGAATCTAGATCGCACATCCTCAACACTATGCTTTTGATATAACGGCTGTCTCAGCATAATTACGTGGCGTATCCGCCCAATTTGTAATACATTGTATGCTGTGCAAAAGAGGCATTAGTATACAGTTTGATCAAAGAACATAGGCCCACTTACCGCGACAAGGAAGCCCACAACCCCTCCCAGTCCCTCCCAAAGCACCGCCCATCGCATGCCCCAAACCACGACTAAACACCGGCCATTCAACACCCCTTATTCTGTTAGATCTGAGATCATGTTAGTAATTCAATTAAGTGAGTTATGACATTGAATCTCCAAAAAGCTAATTGAGGTATTAAGGATATTAATCCACTGATACATTCTTCCTCTTCAGCGACTTAAATCTGGAAGCCAGTTGCCAGGGCGGCAAGTTGTGGCAGCTCATCCAGAGCGGCTGCTGGTAGCCAAGACGGTATATCGATAGGGGTCATCTCAAGGGCCTCCCACAGTTTGAGCATATCATCTGGATAACATATCACCATTTTTTCTGCCGTTTATAGCAGTGCTGAGGCCGAACGGGAATAGCTATCTTATAGGTAATTTCTTAGATCTCAAAATGTCCGTCAAAGGGCATAGGGCTCTGCGCTTGGCCAGGGTGCTAGCTGTCAGATCTTGGAATAGCAGGATTCTCTGATTGTCCAGTAAAGTCTATTCCCTATCCTTAGCCGCTTTGAGGACTGCAGCAGTGTCCAAGTAATTCAGTAGAGCACAGATGGTGTCTCGGGTTGGCTCCCCCATGGGTGGCTTGGGCCTTAGGGCCCTGTGCGCTCTGTCAATTATAATGATAGCGCCCCGCCCAGGCCACAAAAGCATGGAAAAGATCTGGCTTACCGTGTCTGCTAAAGCTTCTGTGGGAATTGACTCTGGTATGCCGCTGAGTCGTAGGTTTTTCCTTCGTCCTCTATTTTCCTGATTTTCCAGGTAAAGGTAAGCATTGTTAATCTGTGTGCATAGAGTTTGTAGTTGAGACTGATTGAGGCCTGTGAGTCTTCTAGCACCTCCACTCTGTGCCCCGTCTGTTTCATCTCCATTTTGATATCTGCCAGTTGCCGCATTACTAGAGAGAGGGCTTGGGTCAGTACTGCTTAAGAAAGGACTTGGTAATGGTTATTGGGTCCGGATCTCCTTGTGTGTTGGACAGAGCACAGGTGCTGCCATCATCTGAGTCTTCATCGCGTGTTGAGGCGCATGACTCGGCAGCCACCATTTTCCCCCGGTTGGCTGGGGACGGCATCTTCTTATGTATTTATTCAAGTCCCCTTGGGACTTTTTAGGTCTCGGTGTGTGGTCAAACTTTCTACCCCTCTCCTTGCTTAGTTTGCCTTTGATTAGACAGGCTATGCTGCCGGGAAAGCTGTTAGGCCAGGTGATGTGGTGAGGAGCTCGAGCTTCAAGCGTCCACTACCATGCTCTGCTAGCTCCGCCCTCTTTTGCTGTATTTTTCAATAGGTCTGCATCGCAATACGATATTCACATGGCTGGTGCCCGTGGATTGCAGACCGCTATTTATATATATAATTAAATTTAAGGGATATTCCTATCTGAAACATTGATGGCATATTGTTAGGATAGGCCATCAGTGTCAGATAGGTGCAGTTCCCACCTCTCGGCTATTTTCAGAAGTCCCATAGCAGAGAATGGAGAGGAAGCGACGCAAGTGTGGCCACCTCTCCATTCACCATTATGGGACTTCTGGAAAAAGCCAAGCCAAAGGTCGTTGGCTTCACATGTGCGGCAGCTCTGAGCCTTCACTTCGAGGGCCCTATTCTGGAGATGGAACCATACTACATTGATCAGTGCATCCCTATATGACATTGATGGCATTTCATAGTGTTTGCTTTCAATGTTCCAGTGCTGTGCAATGGTTATAAATAGTGTTGAGCGAACAATTTCGAGAATAGTTCGGGTTCGTACTGAATTTTGGGGTGTCCGGGACCCGGACCCGAACCCGGACATTTTCAAAAAAGTTCGGGTTCGGTGTTCGTCGATTACTTCCCGCTTTCTGAAGGGCTGCACAGCAGCCAATCAGCTAGCGTTTTACTTCTTGCCTAAGAGCCCATCACAGCCATGCCTACTAATGGCATGGCTGTGATTGACCAAGTGCAGCATGTGACCCAGCCTCTATTTAAGCTGGAGTCACGTAGCGCCGCACGTCACACTGCTCTGATTAGTGTAGGGAGAGGACGCAGCTTCTGTCAGGGCGAGATTAGGCAGTTTAAAGTCAGCAACAGCACCTAATGAATGGATCAATTTACAGCTGAGAATCATTGAACTTCTGCTAGTTACTTGCTCGCTGGTTTTTAGGCTGCACAGAGCGTTTTTCTGTCACTTATTTTCTGGGTTGATCGGCGGCCATTTTGTGACTTGTGGTGCGCCAGAAGAAGCTGCCACCAAGTCCATCAATCCTAGTTTTTTTTTTGCTATATCCTACATCAGGGGCTTGGCTGTGCTAATTGTCACCCCTAGAAACTCAGGAAAGAAATTTCTATATTTTATTAAGGGGTTAAATACAATTGCCCAAATACCAATCCCCTAAATCTGGTGTTCCAGCTTTGGTTAGACAAGCATAATACTGTCTGCTGTCTGGCAAAGGATAGATTATTTTCTGGGGTTAAATTCAATTGCCAAAATAGCAATACCATAAATCAGTGGTTTCAGCTGTGGCTGGCAAAATAGAATAGTGTCCGAGGTAACGCACACACGTACAGACGCACGTACACGATTCTTGAATAGTTGTATTATCGCGATAATAAAACTAACAGTGTAAAGTTGACTGTATTGCTCTAAGTCAGTGGTGCCCAACCATTTTTCGCCTGAGGGCCATACTAGACCTGGTATAAATTTCGCGGGCCGGAACCAGGTAGCTTTGCCAGAAAGAAATGCAAACACTGTGAGGGGGCATGTGTGAGCATTACTAAAATACATAATACGTAGGCCTTCAAATCTGCGTTTGGAGCCTCTGTTGCAGATTCTGTCAAAAAAACAGACAAAAAAGCCTTGTATGCTGCATTTTTGTGTCCGGTAAAAAGACAGGATCACGAACGGAAACTGAACGGATCCCATCATAGTTGGTGGAGTCTGTTCAGCTTCTTCCCTTTGGGGTGACAGGAGGAGGGGGGAGCAGGGTCACTAGTGAGGTGACAGGAGGAGGGGGAGCAGGGTCACTAGTGAGGTGACAGGAGGAGGGGGAGCAGGGTCACTAGGGAAGTGACAGGAGGAGGGGAAGCAGGGTCACTAGTGAGGTGACAGGAGGAGGGGGAGCAGGGTCACTAGAGAGGTGACAGGAGGAGGGGGAGCAGGGTCACTAGGGAAGTGACAGGAGGAGGGGGAAGCAGGGTCACTAGTGAGGTGACAGGAGGAGGGGGAGCAGGGTCACTAGTGAGGTGACAGGAGGAGGGGGAGCAGGGTCACTAGGGAAGTGACAGGAGGAGGGGGAGCAGGGTCACTAGTGAGGTGACAGGAGAAGGAGGAGGAGGAAGCAGGGTCACTAGTGAGGTGACAGGAGAAGGAGGAGGAGGGAGCAGGGTCAGCAGTGGTATGATAGGAGGGGGGAGCAGGGACACTAGTGGGGTGACAGGAGGAGGTGGGAGCAGGGTCAGCAGTGGTATGATAGGAGGGGGAGCAGGGACACTAGTGGGGTGACAGGTGAGGGAAGCAGGGACACTAGTGGGGTGACAGGAGGAGTGACCCTGCTCCCCCTCCTCCTGTCACTTCCTAGTGACCCTGCTCCCCTCCTCCAGTCACCGCACTAGTGACCCTGCTCCCCTCCTCCTGTCACCTCACTAGTGACCATGCTCCCTCCTCCTGTCACCTCACTAGTGACCATGCTTCTCCTCCTGTCACCTCACTAGTGACCCTGCTCCCTCCTCCTGTCACCTCACTAGTGACCCTGCTCCCCTCCTCCTGTCACCTCACTAGTGACCCTGCTTCCCTCACCTGTCACCCACTAGTGTCCCTGCCCCTCCTATCATACCACTGCTGACCCTGCTCCACCTCCTCCTGTCAGCCCACTAGTGACCCTGCTCCTCCTCCTCCTTCTCCTGTCACCTCACTAGTGACCCCTGCTCCCCTCCTCCTGTCACTTCTCTAGTGACCTGCTCCCCTCCTACTGTCACCTCACTAGTGACCCTGCTCCTCCTCCTCCTTCTCCTGTCACTCACTAGTGACCCTGCTCACCTCCTCCTGTCACTTCTCTAGTGACCCTGCTCCTCCTCCTCCTGTCACCTCACTAGTGACCCTGCTCCCCTCCTCCTGTCACCTCACTAGTGACCCTGCTTCCCCCTCCTCCTGTCACCTCACTAGTGACTCTGCAGGAGGAGGGGAAGCAGGTCACTAGTGAGGTGACAGGAGGAGGGGAAGCAGGGTCACAAGTGAGGTGACAGGAGAGGGGGAGCAGGGTCACTAGTGAGGTGACAGGAGAGAGGGGGAAGCAGGGTCACTAGTGGGGTGACAGGAGGAGGTGGGAGCAGGGTCACTAGTGAGGTGACAGGAGGAGGGGGAAGCAGGGTCACCAGTGAGGTGACAGGAGGAGGGGAGCAGGGTCACTAGGGAAGTGACAGAAGGAGGGGAGCAGGGTCACTAGTGAGGTGACAGGAGAAGGAGGAGGAGGAAGCAGGGTCACTAGTGGGGTGACAGGAGGAGAGGGAAGCAGGGTCACTAGTGGGCTGACAGGAGGAGGTGGGAGCAGGGTCAGCAGTGGTATGATAGGAGGGGGGAGCAGGGACACTAGTGGGGTGACAGGTGAGGGAAGCAGGGACACTAGTGGAGTGACAGGAGGAGGTAGGAGCAGGGTCACTAGTGGGGTGACAGGAGGAGAGGGGAGCAGGGTCACTAGTGAGGTGACAGGAGGAGGTGGGAGAAGGGACACTAGTGGGGTGACAGGTGAGGGAAGCAGGGACACTAGTGGGGTGACAGGAGGAGGTGGGAGCAGGGTCACTAGTGGGGTGACAGGAGAAGGGGGGAGCAGGGTCACTAGTGGGGTAACAGGAGGAGGGGGGAGCAGGGTCACTAGTTGGGTGACAGGAGGAGGGGGGAGCAGGGTCACTAGTGGGGTGACAGTAGGAGGGGAGCAGGGTCACTAGTTGGGTGACAGGAGGAGGGGGAGCAGGGTCACTAGTGGGGTGACAGTAGGAGGGGGAGCAGGGTCACTAGTGGGCTGACAGGAGGAAGTGGGAGCAGGGTCAGTATTGTGGTCATAGTAGGAGGGGGAGCAGGGTCACCGGGGACCAGTCACATGAGTCCACGCTCTTTACCTCTCCAGCGGACCTGTTAAGTTGCCCAAGGTCTTCCGGCAGCATGCTCTGCTCTACAGCCTCCACGGGAGCCTGCCCCTCCTCCTTCAAGCTCCCGCCGGCTTCCCTTTCTGACTGAACGTGTATGCGCTCATTCCAACCAATAACAAAGCTCCTTGCTGTAAGGAGCTTTGTTATTGGTTATTTTAGGCACAGGCAGCATCGCTGCGCTGCCTGTGCCATTCACATCGCTGATGAATGTGGGGAAAAAGTCTAAAGGCGTACAGTATTGTTACGCCTTAGACTTTTTCCAGGAAGTCTCACGGGCCGCATGACAGAGCTCCGCGGGCCGGATTTGGCCCGCGGGCCGTAGGTTGGGCACCACTGCTCTAAGTTATATTCGCGTACGAATGTAACTTCTATTACAGCACACCAATACTAAAACTGACTAAGAGACAGCTTTAAGTTCTATTCGAACGCGATTGCAACTTTGGAACTTAAAGTGGTGTACGATTTTAAAAGTTGAGTACTAAAAAGTTGGAATCGCAAAGCGATTCTTATGTATTTGCTTAATCGCATTGCGATTACAACTTTGAGCTACCGGTCACCATGGGAACGCCTCCTCCAGTAGAATGTACTGTCGGATGTGAGAATTAAGTTGAAATCGCAATGCGATTATTATATATCTGCTTAATCGCATTGCCGTTTCAACTTAGCATTGCTAAATAATTCCATCCATATTCGTTAACTTACTGACTCAGTAATCGCAATGCGATTAAGCAAATATATAAGAATCGCATTGCGATTTCAACTTAATTCTCAGATCCGACAGTACATTCTACTGGAGGAGGCGTTCCCATGGTGATCGTTAGCTCAAAGTTGTAATCGCAATGCGTTTATTGCGGTATATTATCCCTCTGGGTGTCTTTTACAGCCTTTTTAGTGCCCAAAAGTTCGGGTCCCCATTGACTTCTATGGGGTTCGGGTTCGGGATGAAGTTCGGGTTGAGTTCGGATCACGAACCCGGACATTTTCCGGAAGTTCGGCCGAACCTCTCGAACCCGAACATCCAGGTGTTCGCTCATCTCTAGTTATAAACCATACTCATACTTTTCTGACCTTCTTACAAGTTTTCCATCTGCTCCTTGTTTCCATGTGCTGAAAGCCTGACACTGATTCTAAGGAGTGAGAGACCTTTCCCCTCACCCGGCAGAGTTTTCCATGTACTCACTCTTCCATCCAGCTAGGTGATGTTTTCCCTCTCCACCAGAAGGGTGGATGGTTTTCTCCCTATATGCACTCTGATATGGAACTGCCAGTATGATCTGCTATCTCTGAAGAATTGGTTGCTTTCTTCACTAACCACACTCCGATGTGCCCAGTACAATCTCCTTGTCCTTCCTACTACTCTGTCTAAGGGTCCTTTCACACTGGCGTTTTTGTTTTCCGGCATAGAGTTCCGTCCTCGGCGCTCTATGCCGGAAAAATCCTGATCAGGATCATCCCCATGCATTCTGAATGGAGACAAATCCGTTCAGGATGTATCAGGATGTCTTCAGTTCAGGACCGGAACGTTTTTTGGACACAGCAAATACCGCAGCATGCTGCGCTTTTTGTTCCGTCCAAAAATCCGAAACACTTGCCGCAAGGCCGGATCCGGAATTAATGCCCATTGAAAGGCATTAATCCGGATCCGGCCTTAAGCTAAACGTCGTTTAGCTTTTTCTCAATGGTTACCATGGCAGCCAGGACGCTAAAGTCCTGGTTGCCATGGTAAAGTGTAGTGGGGAGCAGTATACTTACCATCCGTGCAGGTCCCGGGGCGTTCCAGAGTGACGTCAGGGCGACCTACATGCATGGATCATGTGATCGCATGGATCACGTGATCCATGCGCATGGGGCGCTCTGACAGCATTCTGGAGTGCCCCGGGAGCCGCACGGACGGTAAGTATACTGCTCCCCCGCTCCCAACTACTACTATGGCAACCAGGACTTTAATAGCGTCCTGGCTGCCATAGTAACCTGAAAGCATTTCGAAGACTGATCAGGATCCTGATCAGTCTTCTAATGCTTTCAGGCGACTTGCGTTCTGACGGATCCGGCGGGACGGAAGTGCCTGCCGGATCCTCAGAACGCAAGTGTGAAAGGACCCTAACACTGAGTGTAAGGAAGGGTAGTGCAGAGAGCAAGGGCTGACACAGCCAATAGTACAGTTGTCTGATTCATATAAGATTCAGCAGGAGGGCTAGATATGTAAAGGATTTACATTGACACTGCAGCAACAAAGTGATAGTATTTTTTTTTAATTAACGTTATTTAATTTGGAAACAAATGAACAATAAAAAATGCAGTGCAAATGTGCCGAAACTCTTCAATAAGTTGAAAACTCTTTCTATTCTATGGAAAAGTAAAAAACAACAACTGATAAATCATAAAACAAAGGAACATGACATCTGCTTTTAAAGTCCCCTCTGGGTTTATCAAGGCTCAGCACACATGTTTCTGTCAGCTGCCTAAGACGTAAACGAGCTGATTGAATAACTGAAGAACATTGCCAAATGCATTTTAACCCCCCATACATTTGACAGATGTTTCTAATAAGAGACAAGTTAATAAACTCAATCAACGTAGAAAAAAAATCTGTGACAATCTGTGCATTATGCCATTTCCCTCCCCAAAATCTTTCTCATGAACACTGGGTAATATGTAAGTCTACTGGAAGATGTAGTTTAGGTGGTATATCTGTTTATTATAAAGTCTTCTATGTAGGACGAGCACACCTCATATGGATCCCAAATGGATAGAGTTTTTTATGTAATATTTAGAATTCTGAATCAACTAGCTTGTTATAAAAATGCTGTTTATTACATAAAATACAATAAAACCATATAATAAAAATGCTGTATATACTCTATTCAACTTGTACTGCAGACGCTGATTCGTTAGTTGTGGTCAATGAATTGATATTAGTCCCCTTTGTACATTATAGGGTAGGATGGCAATCAGGTGTCACTAGTCCATCATCTCCTTATTTGCCATGTATTAGCATAAAGGCCGTTAGCAATTTGGAAAGAATGATAAAGTTTGGGAAAAAAATAAAAATAAAAAATAATTGGAAAAGTGGTAAAAATAAAATACAAATAAGAGTAGGAGAGATATCTATTGAAAAATTGTATATGGGTTGGGAGAGATATATATGAAGCTGTTCCTTCTTTCTTATTGGCAAGGTGCACTATATATTAGTTAATCGTAGTAACTCTCTTAAGTTTCGTTGGTGGGTATGTATAGGTGGGTATATATGGGTGACGACCGTACATCAAAAGTCCATCATCCTATTCACCCCCTTTTTGGATATCGATAGTCTCTGTCTCACGTACTTTTATATAAAGTGCACTGTGCATATGTGGATCACTAGTAATTTATGGTTGTCCTTATTTAGATATCCTCCTTTATCACAACAGATTACAAGAGTCAAGGTTAGTGTAATCTGCGTCTCTCCAATATTGCCAATAAGTTCTTACTCGGGTACCCGTCTGTAAGTCCAAGGGAGCAAGCCGCGGTTACCACTGGCGTCCCACGTGGTGTGCTGCGCGGTCTTGCCTTACCTCCTCCGGCGTATCTGTGCAGTCTTTCGCAATGAATCGTATTGCTGTTACCGGTCCGGACTTGGGAGCGCTCCTGGAAAGTGTGCTGCGGGGTCTCAAGGCACCAGACGCGTTTCGGGACTAAGCGTCCCTTCCTCAGTGGTGAAGACCACCCCGCATATGTTCCTGGGTTATATAGTCTCCGTTGGTATTCCATTGGTGTGATACAAAATCTGGCATGGATTGAGTCCAGTATGTTTCTCAGGGAGGATTTGTTAGTATTAGGGCTCTTTTTGTATATTCCTCTATTTTTGATCAGCATACAAACCATATAGGGCATATATACAGATGTGTTATTATAAAAACATGCAGTTATAATTCAATATAAAAATAATAATTCAATATACAAATACCGTAAATATTATAAAATACTAAAAAATTATAGTCATATTGATAGGAATTATTAATAAATAGACAGGTATACCATATTTATGAGATAAATATAAATACTGTAGCAGTATAGGTTAATATAGTAAAGGGAAATGTAAACCATTTTAGTTTTCCAGAATTTTCCAGGATGTTTTTCTAAAATATCTTATTTTTATAAAAATACGGACTAAAAACTATGGACCAAAACTTTGGGAAATCTCACAAAAAATTCTTTAGAAAAATACTTCTTTCAAGGAATTTTCTTCAAATCTTAGAGGCTCACCGAACATTTGTGTGCTAGGGAATTCATATAATAAATCAAGGGCTTTCTTAAAGAAACCCTTGATTTATTATATGAATTCCTAGCACACAAATGTTCGGGTGGGCCTCCTAAGTTTGAAGAAAATTCCTTGAAAGAAGTATTTTTCTAAAGAATTTTTTTGTGAGATTTCCCCCAAAAAGTTTTTTGGTCCATAGTTTTTTAGTCCGTATTTTTATAAAAATAAGATATTTTAGAAAAAACATCCTGGAAAATTCTGGAAAACTAAAATGGTTTACATTTCCCTTTACTATATTAACCTATACTGCTACAGTATTTATATTTATCTCATAAATATGGTATACCTGTCTATTTATTAATAATTCCTATCAATATGACTATAATTTTTTAGTATTTTATAATATTTACGGTATTTGTATATTGAATTATTATTTTTATATTGAATTATAACTGCATGTTTTTATAATAACACATCTGTATATATGCCCTATATGGTTTGTATGCTGATCAAAAATAGAGGAATATACAAAAAGAGCCCTAATACTAACAAATCCTCCCTGAGAAACATACTGGACTCAATCCATGCCAGATTTTGTATCACACCAATGGAATACCAACGGAGACTATATAACCCAGGAACATATGCGGGTGGTCTTCACCACTGAGGAAGGGACGCTAGTCCCGAAACGCGTCTGGTGCCTTGAGACCCCGCAGCACACTTTCCAGGAGCGCTCCCAAGTCCGACCGGTAACAGCAATACGATTCATTGCGAAAGACTGCACAGATACGCCGGAGGAGGTAAGGCAAGACCGCGCAGCACACCACGTGGGACGCCAGTGGTAACCGCGGCTTGCTCCCTTGGACTTACAGACGGGTACCCGAGTAAGAACTTATTGGCAATATTGGAGAGACGCAGATTACACTAACCTTGACTCTTGTAATCTGTTGTGATAAAGGAGGATATCTAAATAAGGACAACCATAAATTACTAATGATCCACATATGCACAGTGCACTTTATATAAAAGTACGTGGGACAGAGACTATCGATATCCAAAAAGGGGGTGAATAGGATGATGGACTTTTGATGTACGGTCGTCACCATATATACCCACCTATACATACCCACCAACGAAACTTAAGAGAGTTACTACGATTAACTAATATATAGTGCACCTTGCCAATAAGAAAGAAGGAACAGCTTCATATATATCTCTCCCAACCCATATACAATTTTTCAATAGATATCTCTCCTACTCTTATTTGTATTTTATTTTTACCACTTTTCCAATTATTTTTTTTTTTCCCAACTTTATCATTCTTTCCAAATTGCTAACGGCCTTTATGCTAATACATGGCAAATAAGGAGATGATGGACTAGTGACACCTGATTGCCATCCTACCCTATAATGTACAAAGGGGACTAATATCAATTCATTGACCACAACTAACGAATCAGCGTCTGCAGTACAAGTTGAATAGAGTATATACAGCATTTTTATTATATGGTTTTATTGTATTTTATGTAATAAACAGCATTTTTATAACAAGCTAGTTGATTCAGAATTCTAAATATTACATAAAAACTCTATCCATTTGGGATCCATATGAGGTGTGCTCGTCCTACATAGAAGACTTTATAAACAAATTTTTCTGGAGAGGTGAGGCCATCCAGGATTTGTAGCACCCATTTCATAGACATCCAGCGTGAGCCACTCAAATATATAGAACCCTGTATTTTTGCATATACTCACCACTGTATTGGGTAGAGCTCCTCTGGAATGAATATGGACATCTGGGCCCATATGGAAGAAAAGCGTAGAAAAGTAGAAACGTTTGACTTTAATTCTGAAGAATGTATAAATAACTCATATACAAAAACACAATCAGAACTGTTTAAGGATTTGGAATCTTTATTAATAAAGCAATTGAAACAGAGATGGGAGATTCAATCCTTAAAACAATATCTAGACCATAATAAAGTCCCTAAAGGTCTCAGGTTGGTGAAACACCCTGCCCAGGATCTGTACGACTGAACAATTTCAAAAAGAATGGGATACAACCCTACACAATCAATCATTGAAATTACTTGAGTTGATTGTGAAAAAGGAGATCTCAGATACTGGAGGATGTCACCAAACAGGTAGAGACTATTAAGATTAAACTAGATACAGCCCAAAAAGATGAAGATTACCATACATGGGTACAGAGGATCTGTAGGAATTTGGATAAAGTAGAGAGAGAAGTGATAGCAAGAAAGAGTAAGAAACACAATAACCTATACCCCAAAGAAAATGAAGAAGAAAACTTAGCGGCCCCATTACAAATGAACCATAATCAGAGGGAACAAAGACACATAGATAGAAATAATTAAGAAAATAGAGAACCACACGCTCACAATCACCAACACAAACAGAGATTTCCCATACCAGTGAGTAACAGGTTTGAAGTATTAAATGAACATCATTTTTTAGACAAGACCCCTTCACATCACAGGACAAGACACAGGACACCATCCCCGAGAGAATCAGATCGGACACAATCCCAGTCACGACACCCATACAATTTGAGACACAGGGAGACATCACGACAATGGAACCCCAAAACACAAACTCACGTGAATCCCCACTACAGAGCACAATCACCGACACAATTCAAATCACATCACAGAAACAGACAGAGATACTGACACAAACAGAAATGTACACGAAGAGGAAGGAGAAAGAAGGAGAAAACACAATCAACACTACACGGAGAGATAGTACAAAACCAAAACCAAATAATTAATTTAAGCAATGTAATCCTCACTAAAAACCAAGAAAGTCTATTGAATAAGGGTTTAAAATATGCCCCCACTCAGAAATTAAATAAATTTGATACTCTGATTGGAATAGAAAAATTTATAAGAAAAATCTGTTTGAAAAAATATTTTCTAAAAAATCCAGTAATAAATTCACACAATGATACAGATAGAATATACATTCATACAGAATTGAAGAAAAATCTAGAAATTACCCGAGGAATGAAATTAGTCATGATATAGCAGCCTTTAAGAAAAATGTAGAAAAAGATATAAAGAAAATGAGTGACACCAGAGGGAAGAATAACCTAACAAGAGGAGAGATGAAAGCCATGAGGGAATTACAAGGAGAAAACAAAATCACTATACGCCCAGCCGACAAAGGCGGCGCTATAGTGATTTTGAACACTGAACAATACAACAGAGAAAGTCTGAGACAATTAGAGGACATTACGACATATAAAAAATTACCCTCAGACCCTACTGATATATTTGACAAGGATTTAGAAAAACTAAGTACTAAAGGCCTAGAAAAGAACATCCTGTCTAAGGATGAATTTCTCTTTATAACCAATACACCAAAAAGGATACCAGTATTTTACCATCTCCCTAAGGTACATAAGGACCCCAGAATCCTCCGGGACGCCCAATTATTTCGGGTATTGGCTCTATAACGTCAAATTTGTCACAATATGTAGATCGATTGCTCCAACCCACTGTGAAAAGAATAAAATCGTATGTGAAAGACACCACCCAAATAATAGACATAGTGGAAAAAATGAAAGTAGAACCAGATTGGATATTGGGCACCCTGGACGTTCAGTCACTATACACCATAATAGATCACCAAAAAGGGATAGAATCTATGTCAAGACAATTGCAAGCAAGTAGTGGAATGAAAACTGAACAAATAGAGTACCTAAAAGAACTAGTAATATTTATTCTTTCCCATAACTACTTCCATTATGAATCTAATTTTTATTTGCAGATCCGGGGGACCGCCATGGGCACCAGATTCGCCCGAGTTACGCAAACCTCTTTATGGCTGACTGGGAAGAGGAGGAGATCACACCAAGACTCGGGACGAATCTGGTGCTATGGCGTAGATATATAGACGACATTTTGTTTATTTGGGCAGGGGAGAAGAATCCTTGAATTCCTTTATAGAAAACATCAATATCAACAATAGAAATCTACGGTTTACATCAACATTCAGCAGAGATAAGGTAGAATTTCTGGACTTAGAAATAAGTGTAGAGGAGAGGCCCTGTTATGTAATACCTTTCAGAAGAATGTAAATAAAAATAGCTACATCTATTATGATAGTTGCCATTTACCGAACTGGTTGATAAATATCCCGTTTGGGCAATTTAGAAGGATTAGAAGGAATTGTACCAAAAAATCGGATTTTGAAATAGAAGCAGAAAAAATGCGTACAGAATTTTTAATAAAACAATATCCCACTCACGTTGTTGATGAAGCTCTCACCAAAACGAGGAATTTGGAGAGATCCCAATTTTTTGAGGATAAAAAGAAAGGAATATAAAAAGAATGAGGATCAAATCCGCATAATTCTACCTTACAATGTCAAACATAAAGAAATTCGCAAAGTATTATATAAACATTGGCATCTGGTACGGAATGATAAGACCATAGGCACTCTTTTACCCATTACCCCCTCATCACGTTCACAAAAGCACCTAATCTAGGACTTAAAGTGGCTCCCACAGTGAGAAATTTTAAAAATTCAAAGAATAGCATACAGAAATGGATGGGAATCAAGGGTTTCTATAGATGTGGTAAGTGCATAAACTGCAGAACCACAAGTTTCCCTAAAAAACGATAAAGGTGGAATCCTCTAGTAATTCATATATACATGAAATAAAAGAACATCTATCATGTAACTCCACAAATGTAATTTATCTAATCAGCTGCCCGTGTAATAAACAATATATTGGCAGAACCAAGAGAACTTTGAAAAAAGGGTTGCTGAACATATCAACAACATACGAAAAGGGTACGAAAAACACACCCTATCCCACCATTTTAAAGAAGTCCACAATAAGGATCCTACAGGTTTAACATACATAGCCTTAGAACGTGTAGAACGCCACTGGAGGGGAGGAGACCATATAAGCCGAATGTCTCGTATAGAATCAAGAAAAATCTTTGACTTCGACAGTATAGTACCGAATGGATTGAATGCAGACTTTGAGATATTCGGATTCCTGTAGTTGGTGGATCCTCCTCATTGACAGGCGACCTTAGAGTGAAAATGATCTCTGGGTCCTCTCTTTGTGATGAGGATCCACCACTTTAACATCTAAAAGAAACCCTTGATTTATTATATGAATTCCCTAGCACACAAATGTTCGGGTGGGCCTCCTAAGTTTGAAGAAAATTCCTTGAAAGAAGTATTTTTCTAAAGAATTTTTTGTGAGATTTCCCAAAAAGTTTTTTAGTCCATAGTTTTTAGTCCGTATTTTTATAAAAATAAGATATTTTAGAAAAACATCCTGGAAAATTCTGGAAAACTAAAATGGTTTACATTTCCTTTTACTATATTAACCTATACTGCTACAGTATTTATATTTATCTCATAAATATGGTATACCTGTCTATTTATTAATAATTCCTATCAATATGACTATAATTTTTTAGTATTTTATAATATTTACGGTATTTGTATATTGAATTATTATTTTTATATTGAATTATAACTGCATGTTTTTATAATAACACATCTGTATATATGCCCTATATGGTTTGTATGCTGATCAAAAATAGAGGAATATACAAAAAGAGCCCTAATACTAACAAATCCTCCCTGAGAAACATACTGGACTCAATCCATGCCAGATTTTGTATCACACCAATGGAATACCAACGGAGACTATATAACCCAGGAACATATGCGGGGTGGTCTTCACCACTGAGGAAGGGACGCTTAGTCCCGAAACGCGTCTGGTGCCTTGAGACCCCCGCAGCACACTTTCCAGGAGCGCTCCCAAGTCCGACCGGTAACAGCAATACGATTCATTGCGAAAGACTGCACAGATACGCCGGAGGAGGTAAGGCAAGACCGCGCAGCACACCACGTGGGACGCCAGTGGTAACCGCGGCTTGCTCCCTTGGACTTACAGACGGGTACCCGAGTAAGAACTTATTGGCAATATTGGAGAGACGCAGATTACACTAACCTTGACTCTTGTAATCTGTTGTGATAAAGGAGGATATCTAAATAAGGACAACCATAAATTACTAATGATCCACATATGCACAGTGCACTTTATAAAAAAGTACGTGGGACAGAGACTATCGATATCCAAAAAGGGGGTGAATAGGATGATGGACTTTTGATGTACGGTCGTCACCCATATATACCCACCTATACATACCCACCAACGAAACTTAAGAGAGTTACTACGATTAACTAATATATAGTGCACCTTGCCAATAAGAAAGAAGGAACAGCTTCATATATATCTCTCCCAACCCATATACAATTTTTCAATAGATATCTCTCCTACTCTTATTTGTATTTTATTTTTACCACTTTTCCAATTATTTTTTTTATTTTATTTTATTTTTTCCCAACTTTATCATTCTTTCCAAATTGCTAACGGCCTTTATGCTAATACATGGCAAATAAGGAGATGATGGACTAGTGACACCTGATTGCCATCCTACCCTATAATGTACAAAGGGGACTAATATCAATTCATTGACCACAACTAACGAATCAGCGTCTGCAGTACAAGTTGAATAGAGTATATACAGCATTTTTATTATATGGTTTTATTGTATTTTATGTAATAAACAGCATTTTTATAACAAGCTAGTTGATTCAGAATTCTAAATATTACATAAAAAAAACTCTATCCATTTGGGATCCATATGAGGTGTGCTCGTCCTACATAGAAGACTTTATAAACAAATTTTTCTGGAGAGGTGAGGCCATCCAGGATTTGTAGCACCCATTTCATAGACATCCAGCGTGAGCCACTCAAATATATAGAACCCTATATCTGTTTATTAGCATCTTGAGCTGTGGCTTACATTAAGGGAATCTGTCACAATTAGTGCAGTTTCTAGGTAAAATTTCTCTCAGGGCAAGTGTCTCCCCCCATCATGTGCCAGTCTACTCTCTGCCCCTCCATGTGCCAGTAATAAGTACCTTTCCCCCCCCCCCCATCATTTGCCAGTCTCCTCTCTGCATCCCCCCCTTCCCCCCCCAACATTCATGTCTAGTCTCTGTGTCCCGCTCTGTACTGCTCAGGCGGTGCGATGACATCATTGCGCCGCCTGCACCACTCTAATAGGCTGCCGGCACAAGGTCTGCAGCCTTTCTGAGGAACAGGGAAGGGAGACGCCTCTCCCTCCCCTGCCGCAGCACAGCCATCTGTATCGCTGTCCTGAGGAAGGCGATAAAAATGACTATAGAGATGAACGCTTCCACAATTGAAGCGTTCATATGCCTCTGTCCTGCCGCCGCCTCTGCTGTCCACATTCTTGGCGCCCCCCTTCTCACAGCGCCCCCCAGCCCGCCCGGTCACAATAAAAAATAAGGGGATGTCCGTGATAAATAAAAACATAGGGACTTGTACATGTGCTAAAATAACAGAAGTGTTACTTTTAGCTTCCCCGCTGCTGTTTCTTTTCTTAGCTGCAGTTGTGATGTTCTGTGCACACAGGTCACTGCTGCAGCCAATTAGCAGTGACATCCCTTGTATTATTCAGGGCAGTGATTGGCTGCATGGTGACCTGTGAGCAGGGAACGTCACCACTGCTGCCCGGAAGATTTTGCCAGCGATGGGGAGGACTTGAGCGCAGAGCTTGAAGTAGCAGAAGAGAAAAGGGGTAACTTTTACTTCTTTTGCTAATTTAGCACTTGTACAGGCAGCATAACCGGAATCTGGATTATTTTCATCACATAAGCCTACAATAAGGTTGTTGAACCCAATAAGGCGAACCTCCATTTTTGCAACGGTCACCGATAAAATCGAATGGGACATACTACCCTATTGTGCGCTTCTTTTGTGCCCTAAACAGCTTTACTAAAGGACACACCTTTAGTAATAACTTCAACCCCTTTGAAATAGGCACAATACCTTGTAGGGCTAGCTCAGCTGCATGTAATGATACCTTTCATTTGGCGATTTGTTGCTTTATTCTGGAGAAAAAGTTATTTTAATTCATATGCAAATGAGCCGTTAAGTGCACTGTGGGCGGTCCCAAGTCACTCTGTGCACACTTCCTCCTCCTGCTTCCCCTGTTATCTCCTTCCTTTGACAGAGAAGGTTCCTGCGTAGTCATCTGGCCTGGCCCTGTCAATCAAGATCTGTTATAGTGGGAAATATATTTTTAATAAAGTACATGCATCTGGAGATCTTGCATCGGCTGCAGGTAAAAGCCAACGGCTATACTAAAATTACTGAGCAACTGTGGCCACTTACTTCACTGTACATGAACATGATATATCCCCAACTATGTCCAAAATTGTAAAAAACAAACAAACAAAAAAAAAACATAATTCTGGAGCATATTTTCTTTTCTGAAAACAAAAATATGAATTTTTGCAGATAACTTGGAATCAGCATAGCTCCATAGCTCCCATTCACTGCAAGTGGAGCCAGTGAAACAGCGGATAGCTTCATCTCACCTTAGTAACGGCAAAGTGAGGCAACCCCTTAAATTACTTTACATATTTTAGTATGATCTGCAAAAGTTGATATTTTAATATAAAATCCCCGTAAAAGATCATTTCTAAATATATTAAAGAGTATAGAGCCCAGGACTAGTAACCCAATCGTAACAGTCTGAGTATGTACAGTAAATTACCTGATTTTCTGGTTAAAATGCAAAACCTTCAGAGCAAAATGTCCCTGAAACCAATTTAAAATGACTAGGAGAACCTTCTGGTATATTAACAATCAAATCTATTTCTAAAAACTAACCTTAAAGGTTATATAACGCATCAATATGAACAATAGTGCCGACACACACATTGTGTCAGTTTAGCTGATAACTGATTATTACTGGCTAGCAACCATATTGTTATATTAATTACCAGATCTCTAAGCAGCATGGATAGCTTTATTCTGTATGACCACTAGGGGTCAGCCTAACACATCTACACACAGTACTGTCAATAATTCCAGATTCAGTGCAGGGTTTGTGTTAGAGTCTATTCCCATTATATTCACAGGGTAATTCGAAGGTACAAGTCAGAACATAGGGGGACATTTATCATTTGTTGTTTTTGTGTCATTTATAAACCTGTCTTTGCTTTGTGTGCCTGCCCCAAACTTATGAACTGGGGCACCTTAATAATATGTTTGGTGTGAGTGTAATGTGGTTTATACCTATGTGTAAAATTACAGCAGGTGATTGCCTGCCATAGGTTGTGACTTTTATGCAACATTTGGTCCTCTTTCACACGAGCCTGTCCGAATGCGTTGCAGATGCGTTGCGGATGCGTTTCAGTTCACAAAACTGTGCGATTTCACAGGCAAAGCCATTCAGTTTTGCCTGCGATTGCATTCAGTTGTTCAGTTTTTTATCACAAGCGTGAAAAACGCATCAAAACGCATTGCACCCGCGCGGAAAAAACTGAAGGTTTACAAACAACATCTCCTAGCAACCATCAGTGAAAAACGCAACGCACCTGCACTTGCTTGCGTGAGAAATGCAGAATATAGAACATGCTGTGATTTTAACGCAACGCACAAGTGATGCGTGAAAAAAAAACGCTCATGTACACAGACCCATTGGAATTAATGGGTCAGGATTCATTGCGGGTGCCATGCGTTCACATCACACATTGCACCCGTGCGGAAAACTCGCCCGTGTGTCTAACTTTCATCTCTTAAACATAGACCACTTTAAAAAGTGGTAAGGAACATCAAATGTCGCAAAATTGATCAAATGTCACAAAAAACTGTGCAGTTGCCATGACTTTTTTTTAAGCCACAATACTGACATATCTGATTTGATAAATGTGGTGCCTTATTTAGGCCACAGACTCCAATGTTAAAAAAAATGCATACTCTGCAGTTTACATTTCTTTTTACTGAATGACTCTGTATGGCCCCATGGATATAAATAACACTGCAGTGTGAATAGAGCCTTAGGCTGACTCCATATATTGCAGACCTCTGATGCAGGTTTCATACAAGATCCATAATGAATTTGTAGCAAAATCTGCATGTGTTAGGCCTCTTGCACACGGGCGTCATGTTTGACGCCCGGATAAGAGGCGGGTGCGTTGCGAGAATATGTGCGTTTTTCCCGCGCGGGTGCAAACGTTTGCAACACGTTTTGCACGCGCGTGAGAAAAAACGCCATGTTTGGTACCCAACCCGAAGCCGGACTTCATCACTGAAGTCCGGTTTGAGTCTACTGAGAATTGATTATTTCCCCTTATAACATGGTTATAAGGGAAATAATAGCATTCTTAATAAAGAATGCATTGTTAAATGAAAGAGGAAGGGTTAAAAATAATAAAGTTAACTTACCTTAGCCACTTGATCGCGTAGTTGCGATCTGTCCTCTCTTTCCTGCAGCATCTATGATCTAAAGGACCTGTGATAACGTCACATCACATGGTCCAATCACATGGTCCATCACCATGGTAAGATGGACCATGTGATTGGACCATGTGATGTGACGTCATCACAGGTCCTTTAGATCATAGATGCTGCAGGAAAGAGAGACAGATCGCGACTCACGCGATCAAGTGGCTAAGGTAAGTTAACTTTATTATTTTTAACCCCTCCTCTTCATTTAACAATGCATTCTTTATTAAGAATGCTATTTCCTTATAACCATGTTATAAGGGAAATAATAGAGATTGGGTCCGTTGCTAAGCAACAATGCGGGAAAATACGTAACGCATCCGCGCTTGGTTGCGGATGCTTGCGATTTTCCCGCAGCCCCATTCACTTCTATGGGGCCTGCGTTGCGTGAAAAACGCCGATAATAGAACATGCTGCGATTTTCACGCAACGCATAAGTGATGCGTGAAAATCTCCGCTCATGTGCACAGCCCCATAGAAATGAATGGGTCCGGATTCAGTGCGGGTGCAATGCGTCCTCCTCACGCATTGCACCCGCGCGGAAAACTCGCCCGTGTGAAAGGGGCCTTAGAGATGTTGGTAAATATCCAAATCCACACAGAAAATTCAGCTTTTTTATCTATATTTTTATTTTACCACTTTAAACATTTTTCAGCAGATTTTCAGCTGTTGTAGAAAAGCCTATTAAAAAAAAGGAACAAAGACTGCCAACTGCGTAATACAGCTGACACCCAGCCACAATGACCAGGATAAGGATTTAATGCTGATTCTGTCCATTTAAGCCATCATATGCTGTGGTCAGTGGTGAAATCACAGGGCTCCAATTGGATACTATGACAGCCTGGGGTCTTCTGAAGGTTCCCAGGCCTGCCATAGCAAACTGCCTGTTAAGTCATGCCTGCAGGCTATGGAATAAGCGATCAGAGGATCACATGTTAATTTCCCCTAGGACAGGGATCAGCAACCTGCGGCTCTACAGCTGCTGTAAAACTACAATTCCCAGCATGCTCTATTCATTTCTATGAGAGTTCACAGAAGAGCAGAGAAAGTATGCATGCTGGGAGTTGTAGTTTCACAACATCTGGAGAGCCGAAGTTTGCCTACCCCTTCCCTAGGAGGACTAAAAAATTTCAGTAAAGAAAAATTTGTCAGGCTCCCTTTGCGTCATGACTAGTGTTGAGCGAACCGAAACTGTAAAGTTCAGGTCCGTATCGTACTTTGCGGGTTCGGGTACCCGGACCCGAACTTTGCTGGAAAAGTTTGGGTTCAAGTTCGATGTTCAGGCATTTAATAAAGCTTTTAAAAGGCTGCAGTGCAGCCAATCAACAAGCTTTTAAGCTGTGGGCACATAGAAGCCATCACAGCCATGCCTAGTAATGGCATGGCTGTGATTGGCCGGTGCATCATGTGACCCAGCCTCTATACAAGCTGGATCACATGTAGCACCAGCTCTGAGCAGTGCAGGGACAGGAAGCAGGCAGCTGAAGGGAGGGAGAGTGTTAGGAATCTGGCTATTTCTTTTGTGGGTGACCTATAATGATTTTTTTTTGTGGGTGCAATACACCAGCTTTGCACCCCTGACACAGAAATATAATTAATCTGGCTGTTAACCACCTCAGCCCCCTAGCTAAAAACACACTTAATGACCAGACCACTTTTACAAATTCTGCACTACACTACTTTCACGGTTTATTGCTCGGTCATGCAACTTACCACCCAAATGAATTTTACCTCCTTATCTTCTCACTAATAGAGCTTTCATTTGGTGGTATTTTATTGTTGCTGCCATTTTTACTTTTTTTGATATTAATAAAAAATGAGCAAAATTTTTGCAAAAAAATGACATTTTTTGCTTTCTGTTCAAATTTTTTTTTAAAAAACTACATTTTTATATCAATTTTTCTCTAAATGTATTGTTTTACATGTCTTTGATAATAAAAAATGCAATAAGTGTATATTTATTAGTTTGGTAAAAGTTATAGCGTTAACAAACTATGGTGCAAAAAAGTGAATTTCCGCATTTTAAAGCAGCTCTGACTTTCTGATCACCTGTCATGTTTCTTCAGATGCTAGAATGCCAGGATAGTATAAAAAAAACCAAATGACACCATTTTAGAAAGAAGACACCCCAAAGTATTCGCGGAGGGGCATTGTGAGTTCATGTATGATTTTTTTTTTTTCACAAGTTAGCGGAAAATGACACTTTCTGAGGAAAAAAAATAATAATAAAGTTTCCATTTCTGCTAACTTCTGGCAAACAAAAAAATTAAATCTCCCACGGACTCACTATGCCCCTCAGTGAATACCTTGGGGTGTCTACTTTCCAAAATGGGGTCATTTGTGGGGTGTGTTTACTGTTCTGGCATTTTGGGCGGGGCTAAATTGTGAGCAACCCTGCAAAACCTAAAGGTACTCGTTGGACTTTACGCCGCTTTACGCACCTAGGCTGCAAAAAAGTGGCACACATGTGGTATCGCCGTACTCAGAAGAACTAGGGCAATGTGTTTTGGGGTGTATTTTTACATATACCCATGCTGGGTGAGAGAAATATCTCTGTAAATTGTCAACTTTGTATAAAATTTTTTTAAAGTTGTCATTTACAGAGATATTTCTCTCACCTAGCATGGTATATGTAAATACACCCTAAACACATGTCACTTCTTCTGAGTATGGCGATATCACATGTGTTATAAGACAAAGTTCAGACTAAGCACCTATATTTCTACACTCAGAGTGCATGACCATAAGGCAAATTAAGTAGGTTAAAAGATGGCCGCTAATACATCTCAAACTAACAGAAAAACAAAAAGGGCTCATTCAGAAATAGGAATGAAGGAAGTTCTTTGCGCATTTTTGATCAAAAGTATGTCGGGCCCAAATGCCACTTCACGGCGACTTCCGCCATGGGTCCCTAACACTACAGATACTGCCTCTCATGGACTTACCAGTCTCCTTATTTTCAGGCACTGCAGGAACCAGCTAAATTGCTTTTGTGCTGAGAAGTCCCAGGAACTTGGGCGGGTCTCCAGTCCAAAGAGGCGCCACCCTCAATATATACTATAAGACAAAGTTCAGACTAAGCACCTATATTTCTACACTCAGAAGTGCATGACCATAAGGCAAATTAAGTAGGTTAAAAGATGGCCGCACAATACATCTCAAACTAACAGAACAGAACTAACAGCCTCTTTTGGACTGAGACCCGTCCAAGTTCCTGGGACTTCTTAGCACAAAAACAATTTAGCTGGTTCCTACAGTGCCCTGAAAATAAGGAGACTGGTAAGTCCATGAGAGGCAGTATCTGTAGTGTTAGGGACCCATGTGCAGAAGTCGCCGTGAAGTGGCATTTGGGCCCGACATACTTTTGATCAAAAATGTGCGCAAAGAACTTCCTTCATTCCTATTTCTGGAATGAGCCCCTTTTTGTTTTTCTGTTAGTTTGAGATGTATTGTGCGGCCATCTTTAACCTACTTAATTTGCCTTATGGTCATGCA
>JAKVIS010001909.1:0-27539 GCA_033119425.1 Bufotes viridis
ACAGCAGGTGGCGTCATTACTGACAAACGCAGCCACCTGTCCACAGTCAACGTGGACAAGCTGACATTCATAAAAATGAACCAGGCATGGATCCCACAGGACCTGTCCATCCCTTGTGCAGAATAGACATTTATAACTACATCCCCTAACCATATATTCTTGTACGCCAGGGCACTTCTTTATTGAATCCTCTTTTTAATTTTACCATTATTTTGCGGTGCATCCCAAAGTTGAATGAACCTCTCCTCCGTCTGGGTGCCAGGGGCCTAAATATCTGAAAGTGGCCTTCTCCATTGGTCGGTGACATGAAGCCTGATTCTCTGCTTTGGGACCTCTCTCCTCTGTCTGGGTGCTGGGGCCTAAATAACTAAAATTGGCCATCTCCGTTGGTGGGTGACACGATGCCTCTTTTGCTGCTATGGATCCTCTCTCCTCTGTCTGGGTGTCAGGGGCCTAACTTTCATGTACTTGCTTGCTGTCTTGGTGGCAGACATTTAACACTTTTACTGTCTAATGACCACCCCATTGTCTGTGTGTCAGGGGCCTATATGTTGTTTAATCATTTGTTGTCTTGGTGGGAGATATTAAACTCTTTTTACTGTCATGACCGCCCCATTGTCTGGGTGTCAGGGGCCTAAATTTCACATACTTGCTTGCTGTCTTGGTGGCAGACATTTAACACTTTTTACTGTCTAATGACCTCCCCATTGTCTAGGTGTCAGGGGCCTATGTGTCATTTAATCATGTGTTGTCTTGGTGGGAGATATTAAACTCTTTTACTGTCAAATGACCTCTCCTCTGTCTGGGTGTCAGGGGCCTACATAAATGATGACATGAATCCTTTTTGGCTGTGATGAGAACTTCAACTCCCATAGCATTCCCACCTGATGCCACCTCAACCTCCTATTCCACCTCCTCCTCCTCCAAGTTGCCAATTGATATTGGTTCATTTTTATTTATTTTTATTTTATTTTATTTTAAGTCATTTCCCTATCCACATTTGTTTGCTGGGAATTTAACAACATTTTGCAGCCCTCTAGCCCTTTCCTGGGCTATTTTACAGACTTTTAGTGCCCAAAGTTCGGGTCCCCATTGACTTCAATGGGGTTCGTGTTCAGGAGTGAAGTTTGGGTCGAGTTCGGATCCCGAACCTGAACATTTCGAGAAGTTCGGCGAACTTCTCGAACCGAGCTATCCAGGTGTTCGCTCAACTCTAATAAAAATTATTTTGCAGTATCACTGGGCTCAGGGCTGGGTACAAAAATGTAGCATAGCACCCTCAATAATTGCTGTAGCTTGAAGATTTAACACAACCAAATTCAACAGATTTCTTCCCTAATTTGTCCCTCACAGAAGCGGCAGCATGATATCCCCACACTGAAAAGAGCAGAGTGACGTGCGGTGCTATGTGACTCCAGCTTAAATTGAGGCTGGGTGACATGCTGCACTTAGCAATCACAGCCATACCATTAGTAGGCATGGCTGTGATGGCTTCTTAGGGCAACAAAGTGAAACGCTTGTTGATTAGCTGCCCTGCAGCCTTTCAAAGAGCAGGAAGAAATCGTCAAACAACGAACGCCAAATTTTTACGGAAATGTTTGGGTTTGGTCCGGTTGTGAAAAACTGTAATGTTCGGTACAGTTTGGGTTCGCTCGACCCTACTCATTAGTAGTACCAAAAGTTTTATACCTATTACAAGTAATACCTATCAAAATCCCCACAAATTTTTACTCTTTCCGTAAACTCTGCACTTCTTATGTTTGGGGTAATAGGAAGCCTAAGATTGCTGATAAGATCTTATTACTTTTTTTCAAAATGGAGGAATCAGATTACCTTCCATATACAGATATCATAATGCTGTACACATCAACAGAGTGCTCGATTGAATAAGTTGTCCACCCCACAAACACTAGATTGTATCGGAAGAATGTCCAATGGCGCACAACCCTTGAGAACTATGGCCCTCTACAATCTTGTTGATGTCCCACCAATACCAAAAGACAACACCTTAGTTACTACAACACTCAGGTGGTGGGCAATCCCAGAAATTAGGAGCTTTGCTCCAGCTTCCCCTCCCCTTACTGACTATAGCAGACTGCCTTCTCTCTTCCAATAGTGGATATTCACCTCTCCCCTCTTAAATAGGTAAATTCAAAACCTTATTATCAGAGCTGTTAGACCAAGACGGAACGATCATAGACTTGCCATGATCACTAAATTCCAATTACTAAGACTTAATGACTTACAATATGCATACATTAGATCCTCCATCAGGAAAGTAATAACCTCTGACAGGAAGACACCATCACGCACCTGGTTTGAGAAACTCCTGTCTCAGACACAATACCCAACAAAATTAATCTCCTTGGTAAACCAGAAATCATTAGAACTAGAGGCCCCACCCTCTCTTTACTTCATACGAGAGTGGGAGAGAGACCTGGATAGACATACTAATAGCTCCTAAACTTCAAGATGCATCACCATTCAAGAAAATGCTTATAAGGTCCTGACCAGATGGTATCTGACACTAGACAGGCTAAAATTGATGTATAGCTCCACTTCAGAATTATGCTGGAGATGCCAGTCTGAAAAAGGTAACTTATTGCACACATGGTGGTCATGTAAACCGCTCAACACCTTCTAGACCAATGTCTTTAAAAATATCAGGCCTATCTTTAAACTAATCACAGAAAAACTATATATAAACCAAGCATAACATATGGACTAGGCCCTCACTCTTGATAAAAACTGAGACACTTGGTCAATACATTTTGATCAAAATACATCTAAGCCCACCTACCGGCGACAAGGTGGTCTCAGTTCAGGCGGGTTCGTATGCTTACCTATTCATGCTGTGGCGCATTTTTGAGGAGCACAGTCCCTGCACATAGTTTTTATTAAGAGTGAGGGCCTAGTCCATATGTTATGCTTGCATCTAATTTTATAGTGCATTATTTTCTGTTATTTTGTTAATGCAGCTATATACATCCGCACATTTAATACCATATCGTGCAGGATGGTTTATATATAGTTTTTCTGTGATTTGTTTGATTTGTCTTGAAGGAGTGGCACCTTCATGTGTGAATACGCTCCTACACAGGGAGTGATATTCAAGTGCACTTTTGCCCCACCTATCTAATAGGTGACCTTGATTAAGGTGGTACATATAGGTGTGTTTGTATCTCCTCCCACCGGTTGCTGATGCACATAGAGGCAACAAGGGGCAGCACACCATATGTGCGGGGACTGTGCTCTTGAAAAATGTGCCACAGCATGAATAGGTTAGCATAGGACCTGCCTGAACTGAGACCACCTTGTTGCCGGTAAGTGGGCTTAGATTTTTCTGTTATTCTATCTTTAAACTACCCAATAGCCAGCTAACCACCAGCCCTCAAACTGCCTTATTGGCGCTACTACCAGATTCTCTTACACACCAGAAGAAATTATTGCTAAGATTACTTTTGGCAGCAGCTCGTTTATTAATAGCTCTCAACTGGAAATCTAGCATTAGCCCCTCCATACCACTCTGGAGGGCTGAACAGAAGGACAATTAGACATAAGATGGAGAGAGATTACTACTCAAACCCTGCTACTACCCCGCATCACACCCACACTGGATAGTACTCTCCTCCCCTCTTCACATGTCCATCCAATCAATCACATGAGATCTATATAGACCGCAGATCACCATATCATTACTCGTCATATGGGAGACATGACTTGGCCCCTTGGGTTCATAATACCTATCTTGTTCTTGATTATCCTACAGCTTATCAAGGCCCATTGTTAGTGTGATAATACCACAATACAGTGCTTCTTAATCACACACCCCCTTTGCAGGCCTGTTTCTTCCCTTCTTCCCATCCCCTTTTTCACCCCCCTTTTCTATTGTTATTTTCAACCTTTTTTATTGATGCAGGATACCTACCAAGTTAAAACTGAGAAGTGACAAATACAGGAGGAGTTAGCAGGTCCTGGATCTTCATACCGGCTGCATTTTTACTGTAATAACTATATTATCCTCAGGTGTCATCTTCTTTCTGATGTTTAATGTGCATGTGTAATACTATAACGGTTCCCTGTCCTGCTTTTCATCTGTTATTTATTGCATTTCTATGTTTAATCTAATAAAAAGATTTGAAAAAGAAATACATTTACCTCAATTTCCTATTAATACTTGTGGAACACCCAAAGGTTAACAAAATTTGTAATTTCAGGTTTGAATAATTTCAGAGGTGTAGTTTATAAAATGGGGTCATTTTACGTAAGACCCTCAAAATCCCTTTATAACTGAGTTGGTGCTTAAAAAATGGTTTTGGAAATGTTGTTGAAAATTCTAAGCCTTCTAACGTCCTAAAAAAAAAAAATGACATGCCAATATAAAGCAGACATATGTGAAATATTGATGATAACCATTTTATGAGGTATTACTATCTGTCTTAAAAGTAGAGAAATTCAAATTTTCAAAATTAGGAATTTTTTGGTAAGTTTTGATAAAATAATATTATAAATAAAGGTGAAATATATCGAATCAAATTTATCACTGTCATGAAGTACAATGTGCCACGAGAAAACATTCTCTGATTGGCTTGGGTAAGTAAATGCGTTACAAAATTATTACCACTTAAAGTGACACATGTCAGATTTGCAATAATCAACCTGAGATTTAAGGTGAAAAGTGGCTCGGTACTGAAGGGTTTACTATGAAGGATATTGTAAAAAATATTGAAATTTTTTATTTTTTATCTTATGTCACTCATCTTGGGATATATTGAGTTGAGGAAAGGAAAGAAAGATAAAAGCTGGACATTTATCCACACTATTTTTTATACGTTTTGAACAGGATTCATCCAAGAGAATACGCACATCTGTTGGCTTTTCTATTTGCTATTGAGGTAACTAACGGGCGTTCAGATATTCTGCCCAATGTGACTCTGGGATATCATATATACGACTCCTGTGGACATGTGAATAAAGTTATAAAAGACGTTCTGCAGATACTGTCCGGACACACGGTGACAGCTCCAAACTACTCCTGTATGGAGAAGGATGCAGTGGTCGGTTTTATTGGAGATTTACGCTCTGAGACGACTGTTCCCATGGCCAGGCTGTTAAGCGTATATGGATACACACAGGTGAGTGCAAGATACTGAGAACAAATACTCCTAACATGCTGCTATAGATTTATATAAATAAAAAGTAATTTTGTAGTGTTTTCTATCTTGAGGAAACCAGATGAATTAAGTCACAGAAAACAAATAATGCCCTAAAACAATAGATGCCAGCATCATATATAGACAAAGCCCTGGTTCTGATATAATAAAATCTGAGACTCTTAGCCAGTATATTCTGATCAAAAAACATATGTGCCCACCTACCCCTGCCAAGGTGGTCTCAGTCAGCTAGGTCCTATGTTAAACCTACCTATGCCATTGGGCAACTACGTTCAGGAGTGCAGACTAATCAAAAATATTTGCCAAAAAGTCCCAGATTTTATTATATCAATAGATGGTGCAATCTTATGAGATTGACAAATTAAATAAATTTTCACAATGTTTTTTTTTAAATTGCGCTAACGTTACAGAGCAGAGTTAGCTCAGGGTAATGGCCGCCAGCACTGGCTCCGAGAAAAAAATTTATGAATTTTTAAAATATTTTTGTAAATCGCGCTAACATTAAAAAGCAGAGGTAGCGAAGGAAAAGGCGGTCAGCACTGGATACAAGAAAAAATAAACAAATTTTTACAATATTTTTAAAATTGCGCTAACGTTACAGAGCAGAGTTAGCGCAGAGTTGGCGCTAAGTTAGAGCAGGGAAATGGCTCAGTGTCAGTGGACAAATGCAAGCACTGATGTATTCAGCTGCCGGTCCTTTTGGTGACAATATACAATTATACTCTATAGATCCATCCACGTATTCAAATCAGAAACCAGTGCCAATTACATACAATTCTACTATAAATGCTAGATGGACATGGGGTTTGATCCGGCGCCGTTATTCCAAATACCTGCTGAGGAATTTTTGGAAAATCAAATTTTTGGGTTCTGGGAGTAGTATGGTTGCTAAGCTAAAACAAACTAATTGATGGAAAGGCACCACCAGGAATTGAGCCTGTGGCTTAATTTGACTAGGGAAGGAAACCGCACCCGGCCCGGACACAGAAAGGATTGACAAATTTATACCGCTTCTCAATTCTGTGGGTGGTGGTACATTATGCGTTACAAGGTTAAAGATTTTAATGTAGGCAACTGTAGTACGGTTCTTAAAAATTATTCTATCACCAGACCGAAAAGAAATTGTCAGTATGTGGCTCGAGGTACATTATGCTGTCACAGTATAAAAAGTAACCGTTGGCCAGTACAGGCCCTGAAAATGAACCAATAGGCATTCTCCTGACAGCTAAGAAATTTAGATTCTGTGACGGGAAGTACATAATGCGTTCAGACATGTTCCATGCAGGGCACGTGTGTCATTTTGCCCTGTTTCAGCGTGCTCAGCAGATTGGCACCATTTTCGTACATCACTTTACTAACTGTCAAATTGAGCGGGGTTAGTCACTGATCGACCTGTGACCACAGAGCTGAAAGCAGTGCAGGACTGGTGTGGCTCTTAGCTTCCAGGCACAACATCCGCAACACAGCATGGCAACATCTCACCTGGCCCATCGAATAGGTTCTGGGAGCTGGGGGCCACAGCTGAAATGGCGGTAGCAGTGGAAAAGGAAGAGTCAGCCAAAGAGGAGACGGATGATGGAGTAAGAGGAGGAGAAGAAGAGGCAGACCTGCATGCACTCCGTGGCAGTAACACTAAATCCACACGGGTTACATGCTTGACAGATGTCAGAAGGCCAAAAATAACACCCTCAATAATTATTTTGTGGAATCAGGCATATCGCAGGCCAAAATAACTATTTTGTGAAATCAGGTTTTTCGCAGGCCTAAAAATGATTGCATGTATTCAGGTATATCACATAATTCAATAAAGATTTCTTGGACTCCGCTTATATCACACCCCTCTATACCTATTTTGTGGAATTAGGTTTTTCGCAGGCCTAAAAAATATTGTGTGTATTCAGGTATATCACACCACTCAATAAAGATTTCCTGGACTCCGGTATATCACACCCCTCTATATACTATTTCATGTAATCACATATATCGCAGACCAAAATAGCTATTTCGAGGAATCTGGTTTTTCGCAGGATTAAAAAAATATTCCTTGTATTCATGTATATCACACAATTCAATAAACATTTCTTGGACTCCGGTATATCACACCCTTTATAACTTTTTTGTGAAATCAGATTTTTGGCAGGCCTAAAAAATATTGCATGTATTCAGGTATATCACACCACGCAATAAAGATTTCTTGGACTCAGATATATCATACCCCTCTATAACTATTTAGTGGGATCAGGTTTTTACAGGCCTAAAAAAATATTTTGTGTATTTAGATATATTACACCCCTCAATAACTATTTTGTGGAATCAGGTATATCGAAGGCCAAAATAACTATTTTGTGAAATGAGTTTTTTGCAGGAGTAAAAATATTGCATGCAATATGGTATATAGCAGGCCTCAATCAATATTTGATGGAAGAATGTATATAGCAGTAAATAGCAGCCCTCATAATAGTTTTTCCAATACCATTTGTCCATCTATCAAGCTGCAGTATCGTAGCAGAACCGCACACAACTACTGTACAATACAAATGCACTATAATATGTTAGAAAGCTCATTATAAGGATATCACAACATCTAAGTCCACAATCTGTGTCTGCGGGTCACACCACTGCCTCCTCTTCCCTTTATTTACGTGCTGCTGGCCAATGACCTGTCGAAGGTGCAGGCTCGGATGCCTCCAGATATGCACTTGGACCTTCGCAAGTACCATCAGTGACTAGTGATGAGCGAGCATGCTCAGCTGAGTACGAGCATCGCTATGCTCGGCAGATCCGAGCACTCGGCCGAGTACCATGTGTTCGAGCGCCATGCTGAAGTCTCCTCCCGCACGTTTGGCGCTTTTAAGCAGCCAATAAACGTGCAGGTAGAGTATTGCTATCACTGTAATGCCAATAGACTTATTTTCTACTGGCATTACAGTGATTGGCTGGTCGGAACACGTCATCGGGTGCTATATAACACCCGGTCACGCGGGTTCAGCTCATTGCGAGTCAGGGAGAGCTGCTGTTAGGAAGGGACTGAGAGTAGGGCGAATTTGATCACAATTTACTCATTTTACAGACATTTCAAAGAACCAAAAGTCCTTTTAAGGACTATTGTTAGAGGTGGCAGCAAAATTTATTTTGGGGAATTATTTTTTTGTGTCAGGGCGACCGTTAGTGACATTCATTTTCTGTATTCTACAAACTCTGCATGGGGACGTGCGATCAGCTTAGAAGTTATCTAGAGTTAAGAAAGCAGCAGCAGGCCCTCACCAACAATTTTACACGGTCAGCTCAACGTCCGTTTCTCTTCCAAGTTCATTATCATCAGATGATAGTCTGGTCAACACAATTGTAATCACCGGGAGTCACGTAACTAATTAGCATGGAGGAATGTCTTTGGTTATCGGAATGAACCACACAAATCGACTCGATCCACACACTCAAAACAGCCATGCACCACCACCCACAGAATCACAAAATAGGTATCAATCTGTCAATCCTTTCCGTGTCCGGGCCGGGTGAGGCTTCCCGTGTGTAGTCAAATTAAGCAGCAGGCTCCACTCTTGGTGGTGCCCTTCCATCAATTAGTTTAAGTTTCAGCTTTGCAACCATACTCCCCCGGAACCCAAAGACTTTAGTTTCCCAGAAAATGCTCGGCGGGAAATGGGAATAACGCTGCCGGGATCGTCTTCGACCCTCAAACTTAAGTTGTTGATTAATGAAAACGCTCGTGGCAACAAAGGTTTCGGCTGTGGTTCGGCTTGCGCCGGTACAAGAATTTCACCTCTACAGGTACAATACGGCCACCGGCCGTTCCTCTTCCAATGAGTTCAGTTTGATCATCCAAGAGTCCGGTCAACACAATTGAAACCACCGGCCGTCCTCTTAGTCATGGCCCCAGTTCCGAAAATCATGAAAATTTTTGTCTGAACTTGCTCTTTACATAAAAGTAAATGTACAGGAAATAATATTTCCTAACAATTTTTCATCTAAAATCGATTTTGTCTTCAGTTTTGTGAGTTTTATGGTTAGTCTGTAAAAGTGGCGTACAACCCGGGCAACATCATTACCAGCAGCGACATTGTAGTCCAAGATGCATCCAGACATCCTCCCCATGCTGTCCCCGACCCATTTCAGTGGTGTTTCCATCAATTTCTGACCTTTTACTATGAACAAGGCACCCTCCCCTCTTCAGAGCAGAGGGTGCCTGGTTTAATGCTCGGGTTCTCCCATTGACTTCTATAGGGCTCGGGTGCTTGGTAAAGCACACGAGCATCCGGTGTCTCGGGCAGAGCACCAGAGCATCGGGGTGCTCGATCATCACTATCAGTTACCACATCCACTTCCCTGTCCCAGCACAGCGTCCAAATCTCCTTACCCCAGGCATTTGAACACAAGAGCAAACAACCAGCCACACACCCACAAGCCATAGCACTAAATGCACAGCTTTCTAAATTACTCTTCCGCAGGGTGATGTCGGCAGCCTTCCCTCGTTACGCAGTCCCTAGCCGCCACCATTTTTCAAGGTGTGCTGTGCTCACATTACATTTCCCGAAACATCAAACGCGCCCTGACCAATTCAGTTACTGGGAAGGTCTACTTAACCACGGACATATTGAACAGTGCGGGTGGCCAGGGATGCTACATTTCCCTGACAGCACACTGGGTGAACATTGTGGAGGCTGGGAGCGAGTTGTAGCCTAGGATGGCACAGTTGCTACTGACACAGGATTGCGTGCCCCATGTTGATCAGGGTTTCCGACAGGACCTATGTTAGTGGCACCAACCTCCACTTCTCCTCCTCCACTTCCACCAAATTATTCGCGTACAGCACCAGTCAGCCATTAGCCGGTAGCTGGAAACAGTGTAGCCCTGCTGTGGGGAAGCGTCAGCAAGCCGTGCTGAAGCTGATATCCTTAAAGGTATTCTCCGGCCCGATTCGAAAAAATTGCCCATCTTCTTTACATGTGAAGTGAAGGTTATTACATCAGTTCTTACCCTCCACAGCACAACCCTTCCTATGATCTTATTCATGGCCTTTTGGAGGCTTCCGGTCCAAAGCAGTCTTCTTCTTTTCCAGCCTGAGGCAGGAGACAAAAGGTCATTACTGCTGTAACCGCCTCCTGACAGCCTCCCTCGTTCACGTCGCTGGCACACTACTGAGTATGCGCCCGGACTGGCTTCAGAGTGTATAGGCTTCTATGTGAAGCCTGTACTGACTCCTGCACAGCGCGATGTAAGCGCTGTGCAGGAGTAACAGCATAGCGAGCAGCCACAGTGGCTGATCACTATGCTGTGCATATCCAAGGGGGCACAGGATGGCACAAGAGGGGCTCTGGATGGCACAAGGGGGCACAGGATGGCACAAGAGGGGTGCTGGATGGCACAAGGGGCACAGAATGGCACAAGAGGGGCGCTGGATGCACAAGAGGGGCACAGGATAGCACAAAAGGGGTGCTGGATGGCACAAGGGGGCACAGGATGGCACAAGAGGGGAGCTAGATGGCACAAGGGAGCACAAGATGGCACAAGAGGGGTGATGGATGGCACAAGTGGCACAGGGTGGCATAAGGGGGCAATGGATGGCAAACAAGAGGAAAATGGATGGCAAACAAGGGGCAAAGCATGGCACAAGGGGCACAGGATGGCACAAGAGGGGCGCTTGATGGCACAAGAGGGGCACAGGATGGCACAAGGGATGCTGGATGGCACAAGGGGGCACAAGATGGCATAATGGGCGCTGGATGGCACAAGGGGCGCTGGATGGCACAAGGGGGCAATGGATGGCTAACAAGAGGAAAATGGATGGCAAACAAGGGAGAAAAGGATGGCACAAGGGGGCACAGGATGGCACAAGAGGGGCGCTGGATAGCACAAGAGGGGCACTGTGGATGTCACTGTTATTGGGGCACTGTGGATGTAACTGTTAGGCCTCTTTCACACGAGCGAGTTTTCGCGCGGGTGCAATGCGTGATGTGAACGCATTGCACCCGCACTGAATCCTGACCCATTCATTTCAATGGGGCTGTGTACATGAGCGTTTTTCACGCATCACTTGTGCTTTGCGTGAAAATCGCAGCATGTTCTATATTCTGCGTTTTCACGCATCCCTAGCCCCATAGAAGTGAATGGGGCTGCGTGAAAACGCATTGCATCCGAGCAAGGCGCGGGTGCGCTGCGTTTTCACTGATGGTTGCTAGGAGATGTTGTTTGTAAACCTTCAGTTTTTTATCACGCGCGTGAAAAACGCGCCAAAACGCATTGCACCCGCGGAAAAACTGAACAACTGAACGCAATCGCAGGCAAAACTGAATAGCTTTGACTGTGAAATCGCACAGTTTTCACTGAACGCATCTGCAACGCATCCGGACCTAATCCGACACGCTCGGTGAAAGGGGCCTTATGGGGGCACTGTGGATGTAAATGTTATTGGGGCACTGTGGAGGTCGCTGTTATAGGGTCACTGTGGAGGTCACTGTTATGGGAGCACTGTGGACATCACTGTTATGGCGGTGCTGTGGATGACACTGTTATTGGTGCATTGTGGAGGTCGCTGTTATGGGGGCGCTGTGGACATCACTGTTATGGGGGCGCTTTGGATGTCACTGTTATGGAGGTACTGTGGATGTCACTGTTATGGGGGCTCTGTGGAAGTCACTGTTATGAGGGCACTGTGGATGTCAATGTTATGGGGGTGCTGTGGATGTCACTGTTATGGGGGCACTGTGGATGTCACTGTTATGGGGGTGCTGTGGATGTCACTGTTATGGGGGCACTGTGGATGTCACTGTTACGGGCGCTCAGTATAAGTGGTGGGGCTCGTGCACAGAACTGTATCTGTTTTGTGGTCTGCAAGTCGCGGATTCTCGAAATGAGGTTACTGTCTGTGTGCAATTCAAATTTTTTTGCAGTCCCGTTGAGTTCTATGGGTTTTAATCTGCATTATGAGGACCAGAATAGGACATGTTTTATCTTTCGCAGAACTGACATACGGAAGTGGAAAGCACATGGACGTCATCAGTGTGTTGTATGTCAGCTACAGTAAAAGCAGAACATGTCCTATTCTGGTCCTCAAAATGACCTCCTCAAATCCATCTAACTCAATAGGACTGCAAAAAATGTGGATCGCAAAATGGATACGTATCTAATCCTATACTGTGCGATACAGCCTGCATAAGGGTTTAGATACACCGCTCAGAAGGCAGGCTGTATCACACAGTATAGGATTAGATACCCATGTGAGGGCAGCGCCTGTGGACAGTCCGTGATGGGAGTTAGACACTGGGTGAGAAGTAGATTCATGTCTGTGTGCAAAAAGATGGACAAGGGAGTTATGGCGGGTGTGGCAGCTGCAGGTAGAGCAGTGTGGGGGGCGTGTCCAGCCTGTGACTCATCTCTGCGCAGTGCAGACAGGCTTGTGTAGCAATAAAGTTATGTATTCAACAAAACAAGAAGGGAAGAAAGTAAACAGATCTGCCAGTAATGTGATGTCTTCTAGGGGGGAAGGAAAGCTCAGACTTGAAAAACAGGTATTGGGGGCATATGTATGCATGGTGAGGGGTGTTAGGAGCATATAAAAAGAATTTTGATTTTGGGACCGGACAACCACTTTAAAGGGACAAACAGCAGACTGCCGCAGAGCTGTGGCAGGGGATAAGAGACCAGACTGAGCTGTGGCTCTCGCCACTCAACCTACAACCAAGCATGGTTGTTTGATAATGGCTGTAACTAGGTGTCGGCTTTGGAGCTCAGCAAGCTAAAACACATCCCATGCCTAGCCCACGTCTTTAGTGGTTCAGTGGTTTCTCAGAACCTACCCCAATTTGCCTGAGCTACTAATGAAGGTGCGTAACGTATCTGCGCATCATCAGCTTCAGCCAGTCTGTCAACGCTGCAGCAGCATTTGATATTGCTAGTTTACCGGCTGTTGTGCGATGTGAGCACGCGCTGGAACTCCACGTTCCACATGTTGGCCAGGCTTTGTGAGCAGCAGAGGGCAGTAGTGGAATACCAGCTGCAACATGGTCGACGCCTTTCAAGTTAGCTTCCGCTCTTCAGAAGTGAGGAGTGGGCATGGATTTCTGACCTCTGTGAGGTTTTAAGAAACTTTGACGAATCAACACAGATGGTAAGCAGCGATAATGCTTTTATCAGCGTAACCATTACCCTTCTTTGTCTACTTAAGCTCGCTGCTAACAATTAAGGCCGACTCTTTGCATGTGGAAATGGGGCCACCCTCAATTCGTCTTGTCAGCATAAATTGAACGATGAAGAGGAGGAGGAGAAGGATACGGTTGCCTCCGCTATAGAGGGTCGTACCCATGTAAGTTTAATTTCATCTGTTCAGCGTGGGTGGGCAATAGAGCAGGAAGAGGATCATCCTGCTGATGACGACTGGGAAGTTTTGCCTGTTGGTTGTCTTGCACACATGGCTGACTTCATGTTAGGCTGCCTTTCCCGCGACTGGCAAGTTATATGAATTTTAGACAACACATATTACTGGGTGTTCACCCTTCTGGACCCCCGCTGCAACGAGAACTTCTCATCTCTCATTCCTTTGTTGTAGAGGTCGAGCATTATGGTGTAACATAGTAACATAGTAAATATGGCCAAAAAAGACATCTGTCCATCAGTGGCATACACACAATCCATGGGGCCCCGGTGCAAAACTGATTAATGGGGCCTCCATTTCTGAGAGCGCTGCTAAGGGCCATTTTAGCCCCAGTTTACTACTAAAATTAAACGTTTTGGCTAAATAAAGTATATTACAAAAATATAACCTATCACTTGCCCTACATTTTAGCAAAAAAAAAAAAAATTATATGGCAGTTACACTTGGGATGCCCAACCTGCGGCCCTCCAGCTGTTGTAAAACTACAACTCCCACAATGCCCTGCTGTAGACTGATAGCTGTAGGCTGTCCGGGCATGCTGGGAGTTGTAGTTTTGCAACATCTGGAGGGCCGCAGGTTGCTTTGGGCTACTAAGGGCTCTTTCCGTGCAGCTAATCTGCTGCGTGAATGAGTGCCAAGCCCCATTCGGACAGCAGCGACTCGGAGCAGTAACATGATTGACTGTGATCTTTTATCTACAAAATCACGGTGGCAACCTTATGTTACTGTGATTTTGTAGCAAAAGAACACAAAGAGGCACGGAGCATTATCAATCATGTCACTGCTCCATATCTCTGCTGCCCAGAACGGGGCTTGGATCTCTTTCACACAGCTGATTACCCGCACAGTATCCGCTCGTGTTAAAGAGCCCTAAGCCCAATGGTTACACTCACCCAGTTCAAATAAAATCTGGTCCTACCTCAATCAGGGTGTGGCTGGCCTCGGCGTGATGTCCGCTGGATCCAGAACAAGGTCCCTGTGGGAGAAAAAAGAATAATCACATCAGGAAGGGATAGTGACTGCCCCTGTGAAATCACCAGCAGGGGGCGCTGTGCTGGTCTGTAAGACTGAGCCATGCCAATGTATAGCAGGGTAATCTAGTGCTACCACACAGTACTAATGCCCACCTTGAGGCCCCTCACAGTACTAATGCCCACCTTTGTTCCTGTAACAGTAGTTATACTCAGATATGTGCCCCCTCACAGTAGTAATGCCAAATATGTGCCCCTCAAAGTAGTAATGACCAGATTATGTGCCCCCTCACAGTAGTAATGCCAGATTATGTGCCCCCTCACAGTAATAATGCCAGATTATATGCACCTCACAGTATTTATGCCCAGTTATGTGCCCCTCACAGTAGATATACCCAGATATGTGCCCCTCAGAGCGGTTATGCCAGATTATGTGTCCCTCACATTAGATATGCCCACATATGTGCCCCTCACAGTGGTTATGCCAGATTACCTGCCCCCTCACAGTAGTAATGCCTTCATATGTGCCCTCTCATAGTTATGCCTTCATATGTGCCCCCTCACAGTAGTTATGCCAGCTTAGGTGCCCTCCTCACAGTAGTTATGCCTTTATATGTGCCCCTCATAGTTATGCCTTCATATGTGCCCCCTCACTGTAGTTATGGCAGCTTAGGTGCCCCCTCACAGTAGTTATGCCTTTATATGTGCCCCCTCATAGTTATGCCTTCATATGTGCCCCTCACTGTAGTTCTGCCAGCTTAGGTGCCCCTCAAATTAGTTATGGCCCCCACTTGCCCTTTGCCCCCAGTCTGCAGTCTTAGAAAAAAAACATACTTACCTTCTTCCCTAATGACAGGCTCCTCACTCATCACGCTGCTGGCTGTGCTCAAGGCAGATTCCCGGGTCAGATCTCCTCCCACAGCCAGCAGTGCGATGTGGGGCCAGCAGGGGAGCTCCTGAGCTGTGAAGCAGGGATGAGAGAGGTTTCCTGCTTCACTCACTGTGGAAAGGGAAATGCCGGCCGGGCGGCCAGGTGTGAGACTGTGAGTGAGTCGCGCCCCATCCCCCTCCCCATATTATACATGTAATGGAGCGCTCTGATGGGGCCCGAAATTGCCACTGTACTTCATGCTGGGCCCCATCAGAGCGCTCCATTACATGTGCATACAGACGTTTTAACATGATTTAGGGTGGGGGTGGGTCCACAGGCGGCCGGGCTCCCTGGAGTGCCGGGCCCCATTGCAAGTGCGACCCTGCGACTCCTATATGTACGCCACTGCTGTCCATCCAGTTCGGACTGTCATCCTGCTAGTTGATCCAGAGGAAGGCAAAAAACCCTGTGAGGTAGAAGCCAATTTTCCTCACTTAAGGGAATATAAAATTCCTTCCCAACTCCAATCAGGCAATCAGAATATCTCCCTGGATCAACTCTCTACTAGCTATAGCCTGTAATATTATTACACTCCAGAAATACATCCAGGCCCCTCTTGAATTCCTTTATTGTACTCACCATCACCACCTCCTCAGGCAGAGAGTTCCATAGTCTCACTGCTCTTACAGTGAAGAATCCTTTTCTATGTTTGTGTACAAACCTTCTTCCTCCAGACGCAGAGGATGTCCCCTCGTCACAGTCACAGTCCTGGGGATAAATAGATGATGGGAGTGATCTCTGTACTGACCCCTGATATATTTATACATAGTTATTAGATCTCCCTCAGTCGTCTTTTTTCTAAAGTGAATAACCCTAATTTTGATAACCTTTCAGGGTTCTGTAGTCCACCCATTCCAGTTATTACTTTAGTTGCCCTCCTCTGAACCCTCTCCAGCTCTGCTATGTCTGCCTTGTTCACAGGAGCCCAGAACTGTACACAGTACTCCATGTGTGGTCTGACCAGTGATTTGTAAAGTGGTAGGACTATGTTCTCATCACGGGCGTCTATGCCCCTTTGATGCAACCCATTATCTTATTGGCCTTGGCAGCAGCTGCCTGACATCATTGGTTTTTGCAGCTTAGTTTGCTGTTCATTAAAATTCCTAGATCCTTTTCAGTGTTACCGAGTGTTTTACCATTCAGTATGTACGGGTGACTTGCATTATTTCTTCCCATGTGCATAACTTTACATTTGTCAGTGTTAAACCTCATCTGCGACTTATCTGCCCAAGCCCCCAATCTATCCAGATCCCTCTGTAGCAGACAACTGTCCTCTTCAGTGTTAATTACTTTACACAGTTAAGTGTCATCTGCAAATATTAAGATTTTACTGTGCAAGCCCTCTACTAGATCATTAATAAATATATTGAAAAGAATACGGACCAATACTGACCCCTGAGGTACCCCACTAGTGACCCAATCTGAGTATGTACCATTAATAACCACCCTCTGTTTTCTATCTCTCAACCAGTCGCTTACCCACTTACATTTTCTCCCAGTCCGAGCATCCTCATTTTATATACTAACCTTTATGTGGTACAGTGTCAAATGCTTTGGAGAAGTCCAGATATACGACATCCATTGATTCGCCGCTGTCAAGTTTAGAACTTACCTCCTCATAGAAGCTAATTAAATTAGTTTGACAGGACTGATCCCTCATGAAGCCATGCTGATATGGTGTTATTTGCTTATTTCTGTTGAGATCCTCTAAGATAGCATCTCTTAGAAAACCTTCAAACTGTTTCCCACAACAGATTTATTTATTGCTTTTTTACATTTCTATTTATCCACATTGGTTTAATTGTTCCTAACCGTTGATTCCCATACGGTATGTACCTCTCACAATTAGATTATAGGATGCTTTTGAAGATATCCCATTTTGTGGCTGTATTTTTGTTTTTGAAGACGTTTTCCCAATTATTTAGGCCTATGGCCTCGCTTAGTTGGCTAAATTTAGCTTTTTTGAGGTCTAGTATTTTTGTTCCTCCCTGTAGAAATGCTGTTTTGAATTATAATTGGAAGGTTATTACTTTATGTTCACCATTTCTCAGGTGTCCCCAACCTACACATCTGTTGTTCTGTCAAGTAGAGATGTCGCGAACATAAAATTTTCTGTTCACTGAACGGCGAACGCGAATTTACGCAAATGTTCACGAACGGGCGAACCGGGCAAACTGACATAGACTTCAATAGGCAGGAGAATTTTAAAACCCACAGGGACTCTTTCTGGCCACAATAGTGATGGCAAAGTTGTTTCAAGGGGACTAACACCTGGACTGTGGCATGCCGGAGGGGGATCCAAAACTCCCATGGAAAATTATGTAGTTGACGCAGAGTCTTTTAATCCATAAAGGGCATAAATCACCTAACATTCCTAAATTGTTTGGAATAACGTGCTTTAAAACATCCAGTGTGTGTATACCATCAGGTATGATGTTGTATCGATCAGGTAGTGTAAGGGTTACGCCCGCTTCACAGTGACAGACCAAACTCTGACAGACCAAACTCCCCATTTAACGTATCGCAAACAACCGCAAATAGTTGTAGATTGCAGGCGATGGCGGTTTTTCAAAGCCTATGGTCGTGCTGAGGTAGTTCAGTGACAGTTAAGTGACCCAGAAAACAATGATTCTGCAGTGTGGGCCCATTGTTGGCCTAGTAGGCTTCAACGATCACCTTAGATGATCACAAAGAAAATTTATGTTTTTTGTCTGAAAAATTATCCAGCCGATTGCTTTTGGTCTGTTCACAATGAAGCAACGATCTTATCATCTGGGGTGGGCCAACATTGCCAGCACACTCATTGAGGTGATCGCTTCATTGTGATACGCAAGCCCCTTCACTACAACAAGGTAACGATCACGAAGGGGAATTGACACATGTATGTGCCTTTTTTTTTGTTTTGTTTTTGCAGCCACAGTGCTGCACCAGAGACCAGAAAAATTATGCATCTACACATGCCTGAAAAATTAGGTACTGTTGCAGCCACTGCTGTAGCAGTGGCCGGAAAAATTGATGTTTTCTAGGCAGAAAGTATACTAAAACATTGCGGCTTGAACACTAGTTGGTGGCGGAGAAGTCACGCAAGTCATCCGGCATGCAGAGATAAAATACAGCAGCGTGGGGACCATTTTTAGCCCAAGGCATCTCATCAGGCTTTTTTTAGTCAAATGCATCCCCCACTGTCAGTCCCTTCTGTATCCACGCCTCATTCATCTTAATAAAGTTGAGGTAATCTAGACTTTTTTGACCTAGGCAACTTCTCTTCTTTTCTTTTCAATTCTCTTTTTATTGAATTTTCAAGTGATGTAACAATACAAACAACCTACCCCTCACGGAAAAGTGAAGGCGTAAGCAAAAAGGGAAACAGTACATAATTCAAATTGAAGAATAGTTACGATCACATTAATATAGGAAGGATGGGTAGGGAAGGGGTGGGAAAAGGGGGGGGGGGTTCTCGGGAGACGCGAAGATTGAGTGTTTAGTAGTATTGCTACTAAGACTGTGGATTTATTGTTTGTCTGCTAAAGCAGTTAGTACTCTGGGGGATGAGCGGTAATTTGGAAGGATGTACGAGTACTGCGTTCCCAGGCCGAGAGCTCCTCCATATGGTAAATATGGTCTACTTTATACAGCCAGTGGGGGGCTGTGGGTTGGACAAGGCTGTTCCAATATTGTGGAATGATAGATTTCGCAGCTGCGGTCAAAAAATGAAAGAGGCGTCTTTTGCTACTGGGGATATCCTCTAAACGGACGTGAAGGAGTACTGAGGCTGGCTTAGGGGGTGTCCGCATGGAGCAGATTTGTTGAATTATAGAGAGGACTTCAGTCCAAAATGGTCTGGTGGTTGGGCAATGCCACCACATATGCATGTAATCTGCGTCTGGGTTGGAACATCTCCAGCAGTTATCGTTGTTCAAACAGTGCATTTGTTTTAGGCGTTGTGGGGTGAGATACCATCTTGAAATCAATTTAAATGAGTTTTCTTGTAGCCGAACGCATCTGGTGACCCTGTGGGAATGCGAATAGATATGTTTAATCTCCTGTTCCGACCATTTGATATCGAGGTCTTTATTCCACTCTTTGATATAAGACCTATCTTGTGGGTGTTTCAAAGTTTGTAGTAATTTGTATATTTGTGAAAGTAAGTGTTTAGGTGGGGAATTTTGAGCGATTCGTTTCTCAAATAGAGTGAGTTCAGTTCAGTGACCTGGGAGTGCTAGGTACGGGCGGAGTATCAGGCGGATGTGCGATTTACTTAGGAAGTGAAGTGAGCACGAATCTAGGGGGTCTTCTGTGACTGTAGGGTCCAGAAACTGATATAAAGGAATAGCTTGGAGTTCAGCCCTTTTAAGCAAAATATCAGAATGCTTCGTCTGATATATTTCAGACATGTCCGCTAGGTTCATAAGAGGGGAGATTATTGGACTCAAAGTAGAGCTATATTTCCGCCAAACTTTCATAATGGCCCTAGAGAGGACGTTTTGCAGGGGTGGGTGAGAGTGCTTTGGATCTTCAAGTTTCCAGACAAGGGAACGTAAAGGGCAAGGGGAAAGTTCCTCTTCTGGAGAGATCCATAGTTTATCCTCCTCTCGTCTGGACCAGTGGATCAGACGTGTGAGGTGCACAGCTTCGTAGTACAATTCCCAATCCGGCAATGCCATACCACCCCTAGATTTATGTTGTGTCAGTAGTGCTATGTTCAGCCTAGGTTTCCTATCTCTCCATAGAAATTTGTTAACTACTTTCCTAACTGCTGAAAAGAATGAAATAGGAAGTGGTAGTGGCATCGTCTGATATAGATAAAGCAATTTAGGAAGTAAGATAGCTTTGAAAAGATTTTTTCTGCCCATCCAGGACAAGAATGGAAGGGACTGTGATTCCACAATGGATTGAAATAGTTGTGGAATTGGAGCGTAGTTTAGGGCATATAAGTCTTTCCAAATGGGGGAGATTTTCAGTCCTAGGTATGTGATATGTGTTGGCCACTGATATGGATATTGGCGTTGAAGATCAGTCTTAATGTTGGGGGCAACATTAATTTCAAAGGCTTCTGACTTAGAGGAATTTACTTTGAAATTAGAAACGAGGCTATATGAAGATAATAGGGTTTGCAAAGCTGGGAAGGCCGCAAGCGGGTTCGTGATTATTAAAAGAATGTCATCTGCATATGCCACTGTGTAGTGTGTTCTCTTACCATCAAAGTAACATCGGATATCAGGATGTAGTCTAATAGACACTAGGAAAGGTTAGAGAGCTAAAACGAATAATGTTGGGGATAAAGGGCATCCCTGTCTAGTCCCGTTATAGATCTCGAAAGGGTCTGTTAGAGTTTTGTTGATTCTCAGGCGGGCTGAGGGACAGGAATACATGGCAAAAATAGCTGAGATGAAAACCTGCGGTAAACCAAAGCGCGCTAGCAACATCCTCATGTAGGTCCAGTCCACCCTGTCGAATGCTTTTTCCGCATCTGTACCCAAAAGTACAAGCGGAGATTTTTTATGAGTGACGTTCTGCAGAATAGAAAGAATCCTCATAGTATTATCCTTCCCTCCCTCCCAGCCACAAAGCCCACCTGTACTGGTGAGACCAGAGAGGGTATGAAAGGTTTAAGCCTGTTTGCAAGTAAACTGGCATACAATTTTATGTCCGTATTTAGTAAAGAGATGGGTCTGTAACTGCCGCATTGGGTATGCGCTTTGCCCTCTTTATGTATGAGAGTAATATAGGCTTCCAGAGCCTGCTTAGGTATTGTGGAACCTGTCAGGTAAGCGTTGAAAGTATCAGTCATGTGCGGTAGTAGGAGGGAGGAGAAGGAGCTATAATAAAATGATGGTAGACCATCTGGGCCAGGGGCTTTCGACTTTGGGCATTTTTTCAGGGTGGACTGGACCTCCGCCCGGGAAAATGGCAATGTAAGTTTCTCTTGGCAGTAGTGGATAACGTAGGAAAATCAATTTGCGCCACGAAATTGTTGATATGATTTACATGGGTGTCTTGTTCCCTTGTCTGGCCCGGGACATTCAGTTGATATAAAGATGAATAAAAGGCGAGAAACTCTTTCTCTATTTCTCTTGAATCTGTGGTAGTTGTCCCTGACTTTGTTTTTAATCTCGGTATGTAACAACGTGATTTGCGTTTTTGACAAGAGACATCATAAGTTTAGACGCTTTGTCTCCGTGTGCGTAAAATGCGTGTTTAACAGACATATAAATCTTTAGCTGAGTTTTTGTTGAAAATGTTCTAATCTAGCAGATGTCAGCTCTTGTAAGTGGGAACTCAACAGGGAGCTTTTGTGTAGTTTTTCTAATCTCTCAATCTCGAGTTGGAGATGTTTGATACGAGCGCCCCTTTGTTTTTTGTAGTGTGAGCCTATTGAAATAAATAACCCTCTGGTAGTGGCCTTATGGGCTTCCCAGATTATCGGCATGGAGGTATCCCCAGGCTTGTTTAGGGAGAAGTATAATTCTAGATGGGTTATGATTTTGGCACGTATGTCTGGGATCGATAGGAGAGTCTCATTGAGACGCCAAGGGGGCTTGGGGGTTGGTGTCGGATGTATCGCGAGGGTTAAATCAATTGGGGAGTGGTCAGAATGAACGCTGGTACCTATGCTGGCTGGGATTAATTTGCTAAGGGAAGATTTGTGTACAAGGAAATAGTCTATTCTATGGTACGAGTTATGAGGTTTTGAGTAAAGAGAATAGTCTCTTTCTGTAGGATGTAGGAATCGCTATGTGTCTGTTAATGAGAATAAGTGGATAGAGGACCCAATGTGTTTTAGTGTTTTATGAGAGAGGGATGATTTCCCAGAGGAGGTGTCTAATAAAGGGTCGAACGAAACGCTTAGATCTCCTCCTATTAGTAGTTCTCCTTGTTTAAGGCTGTCTATTAACTCCAGTGTGGTGCGAATCCAAGTGGCTTGTTGCACATTAGGGGCACAAAATTTATTACGGTAACTAGGGAGCCATCCAGTTTCCCGGTTAGAACAAGTACTCTACCGTCAGAGTCTCTGTAAGAATCTGATAACTCAAATGCAATGTGTTTAGAGATGGCAATTGAGACACCACATGAGTTTTTATTTGGCGTGAATGTGTGGTACCATTTATCAAAGTAATGTTTATGAAAGGAAGGAGTTTTTGTTGACCTAAATTGAGTTTCCTGGAGGAGAAGTATGTCCGCCCGGCTTTTTTACTATTGTGTAGAATTTGTGAGCGTTTGACAGCTGCATTAAGACCTCTTGTGTTAAAAAGAAATCAATTTTATAGGACCCATAATTTTGTAGAAAAAAGTGATCTGTGTGGGGGCAGCAGTGCTGACGTCCACTTACCAGAGTCGGCTTCAAGGCCTCCCGGGATGTGGGGGAGCGTGGGAAAAAGAAATACAAGCAATTATTAAACGATACAATGTATGCAGTATAATCATTAGCAAGATATGTTGAATACGCCCTAGAAGACGCTTGGAATAGCAAAAACCATAGCTGGTAAATAAAGGCCTGAGGCCACAAGTATAATAGGAGAAAAGTAGGAAGGAGCTGGGAGAAGAATCTCTACTCCGAAAAAGAAAATTGCATAACTACGAAACTAGTAGTATGTTAGGGTCGGCATTGAGAGGAGACCTGTGTAGAACAGCCACAGTGTTGTGTGTTTCCTCCTGCCGAGGTGTTGAACATCGACAATGAAAATCAACCTATTTCAGTATCTTCTAAGAAGCAGTGACTAATAACAGAAGCTAAATTACCATTTCAGCTCCCACCTGACAAGCCAGCTGTCAGACGCCGGGCAAGGGGGTGACTCTGTGACATTGGCTTCTTACGCTCAAACATTTCCTTGACAGACACCTGACTGTGGGCAGATGAGCAGGAACTGCTGAAGGTGGGAGGCGGAGTGGCGGTTGGTTGAGAGGGGGCAAGGAGGACAGCAGTGGCTGAAGTGGCTGAAGATGCTGGACCAGGAGGAGGATGGTGACTTTGAGTTTGTGTGCTGCTTGTACTCATGTGTTGATCCCATAGGCGTTTGTGATGTGAGATCATGTGCCTAGGTATTGTACCTAGGTGGGTGTTGGAATTCCCACAACTCAGTTTCTTTTGGCACAGGTTGCAAATGGCATCGCTGTTTTTAGAGACAGACACACACAAAAATGCCACACTGTTGAGCTTTGCAATGACGGCATTCTGGTGGTGGCAATAGCATGCGTTGATTGGCTTGCTGTCTGGCTGACCCCGGGTGCCGATACATGCTGTCAGATTGTGCCACTAGCTCCTTCCGATGACCTCTCCCTGCTTCCAACTTGTCTCCTCATCTGAACTTTCCCCTGTTCTTCTTCTCTTCGAGTGGGCATCCACGTGACATCCACGGACACATCGTCATCATCAACCGCTTAACTTGTATCTGACAACTCAGCAAAGAAATCAGCAGCGGGTACAACATCATCATCATCACACCGTACGCCCATGTGTGTAATGCTGCCTGACTGAGACATATCCCTGTTATCTACATCCTCTGGCAATAATGGTTGCGCATCACTTATTTCTTCCAACTGATATGTAAATAACTCCTCTGACAGATCAAGTGAAGCTGCTGTGGTGCTAGTGTTGGTGGTGGCGGCGGGCGGGCGAGTGGTAATCTGAGAGGTGCCCGAACCTGAGCTGGAGAAGGAAGGTGCGCCAAGGTTCCGAGCAGAAGCTGTAGAAGATTGGGTGTCCTGTGAAGCCAGTCAACTATGTCCTCAGAATTTTGAGTTCTGGGTATGTGGCCTCTGAACACTAGGCATTATTCTAGGGCCAAAGAAAATCACAGCACTATGTCGAGCCCTCTGCGGGGTGGCCTGCCTCTGCCTGTCATTTTTTTTAGATTAGTGGTACTATGCGTAAGGTACTGTGCCACCATATGAGTGGTGGGCAGTGGCACAGTACAGTCAGTGGGCCTGACACATACTGGCAGGCAACTGCAATTATTTTACAAAGGAAAAATGAAATAACTTTTTATCTGCAAGGAACTGTGCCACCCTATATGAGTGGTGGGCAGTGGGCACAGTACAGTCTGTGGGCCTAACACTCACTGGCAGGCAACTGCAATTATATTACAGAGGAAAAATTAAATGACTTTTTTATCTGCAAGGTACTGTGCCACCCTATATCAGTGTTGTGCACTCCAGTACGCGCAGGCAACTGCAATATATATGTATATATATATATATATATATATATATATATATATATATATATATATATATGTATATATATATATATATATATAAAAAGAAGACTGATGTACCAGCCCTAAAAAGGGATTTTTGCGGTGCTGTCAGGACGCTGTCCTTACAGCAGATGAGTCTTTGAGGACTGGAGTGGACACAGAACACTGCTCTAGCTAACGCTTCACTATTAATTCAGCAGCAGCAGCACTCTCCCTGCTCTAACTTAGAGTCCAATCACATGTCCGCATTCAGTGTTCCGCGGGAAGGGTGCTGACCCATTCATTCTGAATGGGGACGGAATGGATGCGGAGAGCACACTGTGTGCTCTCTCGCATCCGCTCTCGGAGCGCGCCACCGGTCCGCGGCCCGAAAAAAATAGAACATGTCCTATTCTGTTCACCGGCTAATAGTTCGGAACATCTCTATTGTCAAGTCTATTGGTTAATACCAAGTCCAGTAGGGCCGTACCTCTAGTTGGGTCTTGAACCAGTTGGGAAAGGTAATTGTCTTTGGTTATTGCCAAGAACCTGTTTCCTTTATATCTGGGTAGTTGAAGTCCCCCATAATAACCACCTCATTATGATTTGCAGCTTCGTCTATCTCATTTAGTAATAGACTTTCTATGGACTCTGGTATATTAGGTGGTTTTTAATATACTCCTATTAGTAATTTATTATTGTTTTTAGCTCCATGTATCTCTACTCAATGTGACTCTACATGTTCATGTCCCTCACTTATATCTTCTTGGACTGTGGGCTTTAGATAGGAAGGCAGACCCTCCCGCCCTCCGGTTTTGACGATCCTTTCTAAACAGACTGTAACCTTGTACATTAACGGCCCAGTCATAGCTATCATCCAGCCATGTCTCAGTTATTCCCACTATGTCATAGTCCTCCTCACACATCACTAATTCCAGTTCCCAGTTTTGTTAGTCAGGCTTCTGGCATTAGTGTACTAGTGTATTAGTGTAATTAAGAGGTTTTTGTATATTTTGAACCCTACACCTTTCCTTCTAAACTGTTTTAGTCCCTCCTTACTTTCCTCCCCCAGTCCCACTACCTTGCCCCCGGTCTCTATCTGCACTATCTTCCCTCCAATAACGTAATTACCATCCCCCAGTCCCTAGTTTAAACACTCCTCCAACCTTTTAGCCATCTTTCTTCCCCAACACAGCTGCCCCTTGCCCATTGAGGTGCAGCCCGTCCCTACGATAGAGCCTGTAGCTGACAGAGAAGTCGGCCCAGTTCTCCGAGAATCCAAACCCCTCCTTCGTACACTAGTTCTTGAGCCACTTGTTAACCTCCCCAATCTCCTGCTGTCTTTCTTGTGTGGCTCTTGGTACAGGCAGTATCTCGGAAAATACTAACAGAAGTGTAATATCAGAAGATCCTGGTTAAAAATTGCTCCAAAAATTTCCTTCTGACAACGCTAGCGGCAGAGTACGTAGTTCCTGGGCAACCAAGGAGGGGAGACAAGGGGAACACGCAGCAGTTCCAACAGAGGCAGGGCAGCACTCTCCAAAGTCTAGTCATACGCATTTTAGACATCACAGATTACTGCTTATTCACCCTTCTTGACCCCCGCTACAAAGAGAATTTCTCATCTTCAATTCCTCTGGTGAAGAGGACATGAAAATTGCACTATACCAGAAGGTCCTTGTGGAAAAATTGCTCCAAAGTTGATAGGGCAGACATCCAAATGGATAATTAACGTCACGGGACATGCACTCACCCAGAAGTTATCTTGAGTCAACAAAGCAGCAGCAGGCCCTCTCCAATAATGTTTTTGATGGTCAGCTCACCTACAGGCCCTTGTATATCTGTGAAATTTAGTGTACTTTTGCAGTAGACACTGCAAATAGTTTCATTACCTGTTGTACGTCTCCTGTATAACGTTTTCGTTATCCTAAATACCTATGACACTCCTGTAACTTTTTATTACTCATTTCCATGACAGGGTCTATAAAGATTCCTGAATTGTTAGTTTTTGACACTACCTCCCTGAGTCAGGAGTGGGTAATTTGCACACCCCCGGCTGCCTTGCTTGGAAGTGTTATGAGTAGTAGCTGTTTCTCAGGCTCCCTCTCCAGATTCGAACCCTGATTCCCAGTTACGCGTGGTCACCATGGTAAGCGCATAAAATAACATTGTAAGTTGATAGGGAAGACATCCAAATGGATCATTGACGTCACGGGGAGGTGCGATCACCCAGAAGTAATCTAGAGTCAACAAAGTGGCAGCAAGCCCTCGCCCATAATGTTGTTTTTTTGGTCAGCTCAGCAGCAGGCCCTCAACCATAATTTTTTCAATGGTCAGCTCAGCAGCAGGCCCTCAACCATAATTTTTTCAATGGTCAGCTCAGCAGCAGGCCCTCAACCATAATTTTTTCGATGGTCAGCTAAGCAGAAGTCACTCTCACATAATTTTTTTGCAAGGTCAACTCAGCAGCAGACCCTCACACCTATAGTTTTAGAAGGTCAGCTCACCAGCAGGCTCTCACCTACAATCTTTTACAGGGTCATCTCACCAACAGGCCCTCACATACAAGTCCAGTCTTACTTTCCAAGAGTCTGGTCAATACAATCCTTACCGCATGGGGTCATGTAACTAGTTTACACAGAGGAGTCTCGTACGTTATCGGAATTAACCAGACAAATCGCTCCACCCACTCAGAACGGCCATGCACCACCACCCACAAAATCAAGAAAGAGCTATCAGTCTGTCAATCCTTTCCATGTCCAGGCCAGATGAGGGTTTCCCGTGTTGAGTCAAATTAAGCCGCAGGCTCAACTCCTGGTTGTGCCCGTCTGTCAATTAATTTAAGTTTCAGCTTTGCAACCATACTCCCCCCGAAACCCAAACACTTTGGTTTCCCAGAAG